>APFE030758093.1:0-11644 GCA_000404065.3 Pinus taeda | reverse complement strand
TAATAATGTGGACAATACCATGGACAAAGCCTACACTTGGCTCACTACCTTTCAAGCCTCTAGAGTGTTCATGGTTCTCCTCAACATTCAAACTGAACCTTTGCTTACCAAGATACCTGGAAAAAGGGCGACCACTATGCTAAGCATAGAGTCCCTCTCTAACCTCTCAAAAATATAAAATCCAAGGCTTTATAGCTTTTAAGGTTACAATGACATGAATATGAGTGATGACATAGTTGCCACGAATGTCATAGGAAATGGTGTGAATGAATTCATCCTATTTCATCTCATACCATCCATGATTTTAGCCACCAGTCACATGTTTCAAGAGGTTCAAAATTTTTCATAGAAATGCATGTTCACAAAAGAAAAAATGATGGCCATAATACATGGTGTGTGCTCCATAATAGGGGTGACAAAAGGTATGGATGTAATGTGGTAGGATTCCAAAACATGAACCAAGCCTTTGGTTCATGTATATATTCTCCCAATGATGCATTTCCCACTACCTATGCATGAGATCCTAGAGTGAAGTGCTTCTTCTTTCTTCAGACTATAGCCCGTACATGTTGAATATTTCAGATCAACTTTCAAATCACATCCAAAATGAGTGGAAGGTTTTGGATCTTCGCACACAACACAAAGATTTCGATTGGAATGTTTTCGATGTTTCCAAATCCCTCACCCATGTAATATTTCTTAGGTTTTCCATTGCGAAATCCTTTTCCAATGGAATACTTATGATATTGGCCCTTCTCAATGGAAGATCTTTTTTCATAGCCCATTCCAATGGAAGATTATCATTCTGGATCCCCTCCAACAAAATAATTTTGTCACTGGCACTGGTTGGGTGAAACGTTTTGACGTCATATACAACAAGACAAAGACATTTGACACTATAACTTTCTAGGGGAAACTTCCATCATAGATCCATGTCAATGGATATTTTCCCATCTAGGGCTTGTCCATACACTATTTGTATCAGAGTTGGCCCACAACTATCATGGGGTACCAATATCTTTGGACCTTCATTTATCACAATTGTTGGTCACCTACAAAACCATTTTTATGGATCAAATGCAAAACACCCTTGCCATCGATGTTCATTTTCTATTCCAAACACTATCAATATCAAAGTTGGCCCATAGGCATTATAGAATACTATATCCTTTGACCTTTTCTCACCATGATTATGGGTCAACCACACAAAGCCCTTCTATTCATAGGCTCATATTCAAAAAAATCTTCTCATGAGGGAACTTGACATGATGAGTACCATTTCTTCCTAATGAAAGAATCTTGATCGGAATGGAAAGTAGTATCCACACATGGTATGTACCCATGGTATTCTAACTCAAGAAGGCACCTAGAATACCATAAATGATGGGCCTCACCTTGTGAAAGGACAAGTGTGTCCTCCAAAATGTAGGATAAATGATTTATGCATTTTATAAAGAATTATTTTCTTTTCATATATTGTTAGGTATTCACTGTGTGTATTTTCTATTTAAGGTTTTTATAAGAATTGTTTCAGAGCATATTTGTATGCTCTCTCTCCTCCTCTCTGCCAACATTTATGGTTCTTAAATCTTACACCCCAAGAAATGTATCAATCTCCCCTATTTTCATCCATGGATTCAACCATAAATATTTTCCCACATATGGGTAACCATGTCCTATAATATAAGGGATGGGTTGAATATTGTGAAAAAAGAAAAACATATATTCCTAGTTAGGTTGGGTCCATAAATATTGGAAATAAATCCCATTTATGTCAACATATTAGTTCATACTTTATTATGAAAATTCTTTGAGTGGAAAAGATGCTTGAAAACATAATATCATGGGGGATGTATAATAAAGTAATTCCCCTTCATGTCTCATGTACATCTAATTTCATTGAGTTATAGTTTCTTGAATAAGTAGTATCAATTTTGGAGAGCATATCAGTTGAGGACTCTCTTACCTATAGAATAACCATAGTTGGTTTTTCTTCAGAATTTTATTTTTAATATATATTTGTTTCTTTCATTCATTCATTCGATAATTTATGATAATATATTCTTTGGGTATTTGAGGGGGTGGGGTGGAACATGTTCATCATCAATGCCATTATTATTAAATTCACTAACATTTCTCTCAACTCGTGTAGGAGTTTCTTAGTTCTTCTTTCTTTGTCGTTTTATTCTATTTTCCTATTTTTATCATTATTTTAGGGTTTTAGTGTTAACTGCTAAATAAATAGACTAGTGATGCTTACATTGCATTTTTTATTCTTGAAATTATCCTTTTTTTATCAATACTTTTGTCAAAAATTGAATTTATTGATTCAATATTGAGTTAGTCTCCTTTCCATCTCATTCCACTACTAAATACTGGAAATCAAGCTTGCTAAGCTCCATATCTTCTCCGTTCTCTATGTTTATTAGGTCTCTAATGTCTTAATCCATTTGTGTCTTTGTTGTCTCCCCTATTATTGTTTCTTCACTTCATTGATTATATCATTCTTTCCCATGTTTCTTATAACTGGTGGGATTACTCCTTAGTATTATTGGTAACCTTGTTTAAGGTTTCCACCATGTTCTTGGATAACATTTCATATCAATTACATGATATTTTCTAATTAAATCAACATCCAACGAAGGTTTTCTATCTGATTTTTTCTTTCTTACCACATTTTCAAAACTCCTAGGTTCTTTCTCCATTTAAGGTTTAGGGATAGAGGAAAATTTATTAAGAGGAAAACCCCTAAATAGGTTACCTTTCTAGTGATATTTGTGTTGATGTCACTTGTTGTGATGGCAGTCCTACTAGCAATAGCCATTCGAATGAGCCTGGATTAATAACATGTATTGATACCAAAAATACTTGCTCATTTTCCCATGTCTTGAAATGTGTACTAGTTGTTTCGAAAATACAAGGATGCAGGTTTGGAGAATAGTTTCGTCTAAGGAATACATACTCTTAACTATGAATTTTCTTTCTAGTCTCCTAGGATAAACTCTTAGTTGTTCAATATTGTATAAAAAAAAATAAAAAATAAGAAAATATATCTAAAATTACTACAACAAAAGAAACAGCAAGGCGAAACAAGAAGAAAAAAAACAATGCAAATTATTTCTATACTTGAAACCATACAAAGTATGCATGTTATTTTGAGAAGAAAACTCTACACTAAACACACAAATCCAATAACCAAAATATGATAAATTATCTCACTCCCAAAATGATTAACAAAAACAGGTAAACACAAGAGTAATTCACTATAAAATGTATTTCCAAATATTTAAAACCTTTAGTACTGAAGTATGTTTAAAATATTTAAAATGTATTTAAATTATCAATGTTAAAAAAAATAGTACATTTTGAATAGAAATTTGCATACTAGCACAATTATATAAATTAAATGGCTAGTAAATGTTAATAATTATCAATCCATAATAAAGATTAAAACATTTACTTCATCATACATCTCACGTTGCTAACATTTCAAATTTTATGAAATTAACATTATTATTATTATTATCATTATTATTATAACCTAAACATATATTCATTTCAAAAGGCATGGAAGAAGATTTTTATCCATGAAGATTTAGATCCACTTTATTATGGAGTTCCTTAATCTATAAATAGGGTATGTTACAATACCATACCATGGGCCAGAGCCATGGCTTTTCAATAATGGTAAAATTAACAAAGGTTTCTTGCATAGAAAAAGGAGAATGATGGAATAGGAGGGAGTCAAAGTCTTTTTACAGCGATAGGTGTAATTGTCATGGAATTGGATGGAATGCACATGATTAGACAGTGGTATACATCAAATCATTGTCTTCCTTTTGAATCCCCACCTTTCAACAATGAATTCATCTGATTTCGAACTATTATCCAACAACTCCTTCCACAGATGTGTTCTTAAGCCAAAGTGCCAACTATTCCAGCAAGAGGAAGAAGGAAATGCTAACTATTTCAACCATTGTATGGTTGTCCCGAAGTATAATTACATGGTCAAGCTTGACCAAGGAGTTGAGAAAATCCACGCCCAAAAGTATAATGGAGTTGGATTTGGTCCACACCAAGAGACTTCACCATCCATTCTCCAAATGGAACTGATTTATCTTCTGCATTTGCTACCTATCAACACTCACCAACGATACTTTAGGTCGATGTGCTAGTTATAATTGCAATCAAAATATAATAAATATAGCATATCCTAAACATTCCTTCACACTAATTCTTGTGTTGATGTACATTTAGTGTTTATTAAGGGATCGTAAAAAGCTTGAGCGAAATCGTGATCAAAATTTTGAAGCATAGGTATGGAAGAATGCATGTGACTTTTTTGTATTTAATTCTTCACGAATTCATTCCATCACAGTGTTGAGAGATATTTGAAATGCAATCATCGCATCCAATCATCGCATCGAGTGTCATGTTTACTGTTTTTTGTTTATGGAAATAACAATATTGTAGATGTAATTCTTTTCATGTTTTCTATTTGTATGTTTTGGTTGGATATTTACATTAACTCTTTCGAAATAGTGTATGAAAGCAATTATTTTATCATTATCTAAAACTTGGTTCAAAAATAATCTATATTTAAAGACCATATTAGGAATTGTGGGTGTAACAAATTTTATTGAAGTAGATAATGTCACATCATTTTGAGTATCATTCACTTTGGGCATTGTCTTGCTTTCTAGAATATGTTAAAACCACTCGAGAATATTTTCCTTTACTTCAACTGGTTTATAAAGTAGGATAATAACATATTTTTATCAGTGCAATAAGTTTACAAAATTTATATAATTATGAAAGAAATGTCCATTACAATGAATATCGTTATTTATGCATCCCAATTAAATACACCGAGACTGTCTAAGCATTTGTAATAACATTTTCAAATAAAGTAAACAAAACAAATACATTCAACAGTTCCCTTCACAACATCTGTTTCCGAAATTACTTTATTATACATCTACCAAGAGATTATGCTTTCAAACACCTTTTCCACTAATATGTTTGACATAAATGGGCTTCATTTCCATTGTTTATGGACCCAATCTAACTAGGAATATATGCTTTTCCTTTTTCAGAATATTCAACCGATCCCTTATATTATAGGACATGGTTACCCATTTGTGGAACAACATTTATGGTTGAATCCTTGGATGAAAATAGGGGAGGTTGATATAGATCTCGGCATCTAAGATTTAGAAACCATAAATGCTTACAGAGAGTAGGAGAGAGAGAATACAAATATGCTCTGAAACAATTCTTATAAAAACTTTAAATAGAAAATGCACACAGTGAATACATAACAATATATAAAAATAAAATAATTCTTTATTAAATGGAGAAATCATTTATCCTACATTTTGAAGGACACGTTTTTCCTTTTACAAGGTGACACCCATTATTTATGGTATTCTAGGTGCCTTCTTGAGTTACAATACCATGGGTAAATACCATGTGTGGATACTACTTTCCATTAGGATCAAGATTTTTCCTTAGGAAGAAATGGTTCCCATTGTGTCAAGTTCCCTTGTGAGAAGCTTTTGTTTAATATGAGCCGATGAATATAAGGGTTTTGCGTGGTTGACCCATAATCATGGTGAGCAGAGGTCAAAGGATATAGTATCCTATAATGCTTATGGGCTAACTTTGATATTGATAGTGTCTAGCCTAGAAAACGAACATCAATGGAAAGGGTGTTTTGTAGTTGATCCATAAACATGGGTTGTAGGTGACCCACAACTATGATAAATGAACGTCAAGGGATATTGATACCCCATGACACTTGTGGGCCAACTCTAATACAAATAGTGTATGGATAGGCCCTAGATGGTAAAATCTCCATTGACATGGGTATATGATGGAAGTTTCCCCTAGAAGTTTATAATTTCAAATGTATTCATCTTGTTGTGTATGATGTCAAAAGCTTTCACCCAACTAGTGCCAGTGACAAAATCCTTTTATTGGAGGGGGTCAAGAATGATAATCTTCCATTAGAATGGGCTACAAAAAAAAATATTCCATTGAGAAGGGCCAATATCATAAGTATTCTACTGGAAAAGGATTTTCCAATGGAAAACCTTTGAAATCTTACATAGGTGAGGGGTTTCGAAACATCAAAAATATTCCAATGGAATTCTTAGTGTTGTGCGTAGAGATCTGAAATATTCCACTCATTTTGGATGTGATTTGAAAGTTGACCTAAAATATTCAACATGTAATAGCTACAGTATGAATAAATAAGAGGCTCTTCACTCTACGATCTCATGCATAGGTAGTGGGCAACACATCATTGGGAGAATATATATATGAAACAAAGGCTTGGATCATTTTTTGGAACCCTACCACATGACATCCATACCTTTCATTACCCCTATTATGGAGCGAAAAATCACCATGCACTATAGCCATCATTTTTTGTTTTTGAACATGTATTTCTATGAAAAAAATTTAACTTCTTGAAACATGTGGGTGGTGGCTAAAATCTTGGATGGTATGAGATGAAATATAATGAATCCATTCACACCATTTCCTATGATATTCATGGAGACTATGACATCACTCATGTTGATGTAATTGTAACCTTAAAAGCTATAAATCCTTGGATTTTATATTCTTGAGAGGTCAAAGAGGGACCCTGTGCTTAGCATAGTTGTCACCCTTTTGCCAGGTATCTTGGCAAGAAAAGAGTCAGTTTGAATGTTGGGGAGAACCATGAGCAATCTAGAGGCTTGATAGGCAGTGAGCCAAGCATAGGCCCTATCCATGGTATCCTCCACATCATTATAATGTTCAACATTTTAGTCTGGGGTGTGGGGAATGATGATAAAATAGAAGACAATCCTAGATTATTTTTGCATCTTCTCCTCCGAAGCATAGGTCATGTATTCATCCTTAATTTATGCATGGTTATAATCTCTCGATTCTTGGTTGGTGAGGTAGTATTTCACGGTGGAATCAATAAAGGAAACAACATAATGAGGTTTATTGAGGTCTTTGAGCATGTACCATTTCTTCTTGGGAGAACCATCATTAGGAAATATGTAGGCTTGTAGCTTGGCCATGAGGCCATGGCTCCAGCAGACTAGAACCTAGACTAGTGTTTTGTTCTTACAAAGAAACTTATGCAATCCATTCTTTCCATTATTGAAGGGCACATAAATATTAACATCATTTCCAATCTAGAATTCCTCCACCACATCTCTTGTTTGGGGCATCTCATCATTATGTTACTCCATCTTCGAGCTTCCTACAACCCTTTTAATGATGACCACAAACATAGGATTTGATCCTTTTCCCCTTACTGATGATTTCTTGAGGGATTCACTGGTCACGATCCCTTTGGAATTTGCTAGTTATTTCACGAAATCCATATGGTTAATGATTTGAGGAAATAAAAGGCCTAACCCTCGCCAAGGAGAAAATTTAATCTTCCATCTAAATAATAGCTAGAATCTCATAGCAATGGCTTAGACATACATTTATTATATCAACTTGGCTCTCATACCACATATCTATATCATAGGGGCTATGATCTAGGAACAATCAATAATGAAAGAGAGTAGGAGAGAAAGAATATAAATATGCCATGCAACTATTCTTAGAAAAACCTTGAACAAAAAATACACACACTGAATACCTAACAATATATGAAAAGAATATAATTCTTTATTATATGGATAAATCATTTACCCTACAATCTGAAGGAACCATCTGTCATTTTACTAAGTGAGGCTTTTTATTTATAGTATTCTCATTGGATTCTTGAGTTACAATAGCACAGGTTGATACTGTGGACGGATACCATGGGTGGATTCCACTTTCTATTCAAATCATAGGTATGAGATGACCACATGTAGATTTGTGGTTTTTTGAAGTCAGTAATTGAAGCCAAATTTTAGTTGAATTAGAAACATCCAATGAAACTCACACCCAAGACAATAGAAGAGGGGTCCTTCATCACGTAAGCTCTAAATTAGATGAATTTCCTTTTCAGAATATTTAATAATCATAGGGCTAATAAGTTTCTTGGAAGCATGGGCTTGAATCATTGACCAATAAGTTTGAAACTAGATTAGACATGAATCCCAAAAATGATCAATTTAATTTTGAAGTGTTTTAGCTAAAAAATCCATATGTTTAGCAAAATTTAGCTAAATAGTGGAAAGAAGCTCCAATGATAAAATGTACCACAACATATCACTTCTAGCAAAATTTAAATCACGCCAGTTATCTGTGACAATGCAATAAAGATGAATTCAAATATATTTTTGAATTGTAGAAGGATTTGATTAAGCAAAATGGAGCATGTTTAGTGTAATATCATCCTCAAAGGTAGAACAAGGGAACTTATTTCCAATGTCTTCTTCTTGATATTCATGAATGGGTCACCCTCAACATTCATTCCACCTTGTGGAGTCATACAACGGGGCCCATCATCCCACACCTTTTTTTCTAATTGAAGAAGTACTCAGTTGAAGTATTAAGGGTATGGCACCCTAAAAAAAGAGTAGGGGTATGAAACTTCATGGGTATGATAGAATTGCATCTGATCAACAATTTGTAGATGAACTCTTCTTGTGTTGGCACCAATTGTAGGAAAATCTCTTGCCTTCAAATAGGTCCTTGAATACTTTATGGTAGCCTTTGGCACAAGTATAAACCATGGTAAGTTGCAAATAGTCCTCTTCAATTATTTTATTATTATTCAATTACATCTGGAAAAATCTCGGATATCATAGAATTTCCCTTCAGTCTAAATACGTGGTTTCTCTACATGTTAAGAATTCCCTTTGGTATGCCTCATGGAAATATCTTCATCTTTACCTAGTTTTTTTTACATAATCATTGTTATCATTGTAAAATGATTGTATGATAAATTAGCGATGTTATAGTTGAGATAACCGGTAATATTTTTGCATTTAAAGCATTGAGAATGTATTAGTTGAAGTAAGCATGAAAAACTATATTAGAGAAATCTTTTGATTATTGCATAAAAATATCTACATTTTGATTAACCATACATTGTTAATTTTTGGAAACCAACCTGCAAAATTGTTAATCTCAAATGTATAGCTAAATTATTAATATAAAAAAATGATCACAAGTTTGACTATTTTAAAAATTAAATCTATTTTAATTAATTTTACCATATTTGTAATTGGAAAATAATTTCTATTTTTATTTTGATTAATGACTTCTTACTATATATAAAACTAAAGTTTCTAATTTGGATGTTAACGTGAAGTAAATGTTAACCTACTTTAACAAATTTGAAATCAGTGGCAGTTGCATAAAACGGTTATCATGTGAATTGAAAAAGGCATAGCCGTTGTTGACACTAGAAATAAGTAAATAAGGATTGAACTTACGATCGAGAGAGCTGGCAGAAAAGCTGGCTGGTGCAGATCTGCGTGGGAGTTACTGCTTAACCACTTGGCATCGAGAGGGAGAATGATGACCCATACATACCGTGGGTGCCATTGAATGTGAGGGGACTACATATAATCCTCGCCATCCTCTAAACGCTCAAGGAATTTCGAAGGGATCCATTGAAATTTCTGTAAATTGTAGGATGCAGAGCAGGATGACATGGAGTGGGAGAATGGTGGTTCATTTTGTCGAGGTGATCGAGCATGGGATGGGAGTTACGGAGTTATGGGTGCAGAGCCTAATCAGGTGGTCCCCATCATAAATTACGGTATGTCGTCGATACTCTGCAAAACGAAGCGAATTGGCATAGTGCAGGAATCCTCAACCCTTGGACCAGTAGAAGGTGCATGCTAGGGAAATTTGACCCTCCAATATTCTAACCCTCGTTTGAAGAACCAGCGAGAGAACACGTGATGGAATTTCAAAAAAGGAGGTCATCATGTTCCATTTCTGTAAACACCCTCAATTCATTAATGGTGTATATAACGATTACCTCTATTCATTCTAAATATATATAACGATTACCTCTATTAATGAAAGTACATGTTCTTATGTTCTTCAGTTTTGTTTACTGGTGATACCTTTCACGTGTAGCAGAGTAGAATGTTGGTACAAAGCAAGACATAAAGTGAGTGTAGCTACAGGGCAGAGCATCTTGGGTAGTGGGTTGATTTAGCATTGCACCTGGTTGATTTTTCTTTTTTCATTTCTGATTTTTCTTTCTTTTGTGATGCTTTAGAAATGTCCATTGGCTTTTCGCTTGTAGTTTTTTCGTCGGTTTTGGGTTTTATTTTTTGGGGATTTTGCTTTCGACTGTTTAGATAATGGTAATTTTTGTTTTTAACTGTTTTGTTTTGGGTCTTTGTTTTTAACTGTTTAGATTTGCTTCTCCATGCAAGATGAGACGATATGTTGGCTTGCTTGATGTACTTCCCATATGTTGTGCAGTGGTGAAAACAGGTATGTGCTATTTTTTGGAGTTTTTATTGATTTTTTGGGTGCGTGTTAAAAGAGGTATGCACTATTTCTTTATCATGTAGTTGCAAGAAGATGAGGACCGAAATTGGGACTACCGCCGAAGAAAGGAAAAAAAGAGGATGCCGGAACCAACGAATTTCAAATCGGAACTACCGCCAGAATCGTGTTGTTGGGGAGGAAGGATTGTTCAACTTGCTGAACCAACGAATTTCCAGATCTGAAGCAAATTCCCTTTCCTGCATCGCGTAGTTCAACATTTTCTAAGCATGGGGTGCTGATAGCATCGACCGTGGTGGTTCTGTCCGTTGGTTTGTACAACAATTATAAATCAAGGTCACGCCATCCCATTTAAAGCCTTCGTTATTGTTAGGTTATTGAGTTTCTTTTGTTTGTTTTAAATATTGCGAAGGAGCTCCAAAGGAGACGTTCGACTATGTCATTAACATTTAACTTTGGAAGGTAAATATTGCAGGTTACTTTATATCTAGGTATGTTTTATACATGCCTCTACTTTAGTTGCTAAAAATTTATGTTGTATTTTGTAAGACAAAAAGATTACAATAAATAAATGAAATAAATAGTTAATAAATAGAGTAAAACTATTTATTGATTATTTTTAATATAATTATTTTTTTTCTCTCATAATTAATTTATTTGTTTGTTCAATGTAATGTGATTTAATTTAGTTTTAAATAATATTTATTATTACATATTTAAATGCTATTTTGCTTTTTAGGAGAAACAATATTGTTAAGATATTTTATTGTATTGTTTTCAATATAAAATATATGTATTTTGGGCTTTTAAAATTTAAAGGGAGAAAGGTAGAGATAGTGGAGGTATAGGAAAAGAGACTGAGGGAGGAAAAGATGAATAGAGGTAGAGAGTTAGTGAAAGGAAATGGTGAAGTAGAGAGCGGGGGAAGGAGAGAGTGGGAGAGAGGGCGAGGGTGAGGGAGTGGTAAAGAAGAAAGTGGAGGGAGGAAAGAGAGAGGGATAGAGGGAGGAAGAGTGGGAGTGGGAGTGAGGGTAGGAGAGAGAGGTAGGGAGGGAGAGAGAGGAGGGGAGGACGAGGGAGAGAGGGGGAGGGGAAAAGGAGGAGATGGGAGAGGGAGGGAGAGACATGGGAGAGAGGGAGAGAGAGGGATGGGAAGGGAAGGATGGGGGAGCGAGAGGGAGTGGGAGAGAAAGGGGGGACAGGGGAGAGAGGGGTGATAGGG
>APFE030758090.1:4629-15397 GCA_000404065.3 Pinus taeda | reverse complement strand
AGTTATCAAGAAAAATATGGGCCTCTTGGGAAGATATATGGTGATTTCAAAGCATAAAAATATATTTCATGTCTTTTGGTTATGCAAGAGAGAGTTTCACATCATTCTTATTCCCAAAGGTTCTTGGGAGAGATTATGATTCCATGATTGTAATAGAATAACAGGTATGAATGTTATAAAAACCACGGGGAATTCATGTCCATGTGCAAGGTAGAGAAGGGGATAGCAATCCTTGTGATGTGTGGGATGAAGGGGGCAAAGAGTTGGTGGATTGAAATTTATGTGAGAGTTTATAGCTTGTGATAGCTAGGAAATTGGGTTTTGTAAGACAATTAGAGCTACAAGAAGAGATCATCTTTTTGGACTCATAACTTCGAGTTAAGGGTGGCTCCTTTGCAAAAATATTATAGGTAACAAATATCCTATGGTTTGGTGGAATGTCCATTATCTAAAGGAATCAAGTATTTAATTCCATAAAGATAAGTGCTATGAATTATTTCTAATTATGTTGAATTTAATGAAGTTTATGTTGTTTATTCTTTTTGTTTTGCCTAAATAAATAAGTTTGCATCTATAATATTGAATGAATAATTGTATTTGCATAATCCTACTTGTCGTATTTCATTCATCCATAAATTAATAATATGATATTGAGGAAAATAATATTAGAGAAAGAAACTAGGTGAAATATGTATTTTCAAGATGCATCCATATCCTCAATAATTGTAGAGGATGTTGGGTATTTTACATAATTCCTATAAGAAACTATGCTACGAAATTCCAACTAATTTATAGAAACCCCAAATTTACTTCACAAAACTCCCCGGGGGAATTATCAATCTCTTTAATAACTTCCTACATCCATAATTCAAGTGATAACCCAGGGAGCTTGACCCATATGGGGGTCACAACTACATTTTTTGAGAAGGAATCAAAATAAGGTGATCAATGTTTTAGAAATAATGACGATGACTCCCACCTCCAATATGCTACCAAGACTTTTTTGACATCTTCCTCATTTCTCAAGCCAAAACCCATCCACCCATGAAAAAGTATGAAATATTTTGGACTATATTCCATAATTAAAACCCAATAATATTTTATTTGGGAACTCAATTCCCCTTCACCCATCCTTATGCCAATAAGTTTTCTAAATAAAACCTTAAAAACCATTTTTTTCAACTCGTGGGCTTCACTTCATTACCAAAAACAAGATTTGCTAAATTATTTTTTAGTTTCACATACCTTTTTATATCATTATTTACTAAATTTCCCTTTCAAACTAAAATTTTTCCTTCCCTCTTGTCATCTCTATAGAGAATGAAAATAAGGAGAATGCCACTATGTTTAAGCCTTGCACAACTATAACTAGACAACTTGCTTGCATTTGTGGTACTCCCCCTCTCAAGATCTAATATTCCTTTACCACTTGAAAGTTTAACCCATACCTAGAAAAAAATTCCTAGTTGAGAAAAAGATTTCAACACTCTTACCTTGAGGCATATATTGTAATCAGACTCTTGGATCTAAGCCTAATCCACTAAACTATCAAGAATTAACACCTAATTCTACTTTCACTCTAACATATTATGAGATCCAAGTAGTCACCTACCCACTTGAGCTCTCCACCAAATGAAACTACGGAACCGCTGCCACCTACATTCTAGTTCTAACACCATTATGGCTCTACAAGACTATATATCCACCTTTGTACACCTAATGCGCTACAAATATTAACCCTAATTTTGGAGCAACAAAGACTAGAACCATCTCACATAAAAAACCTTTCTCCTAATGAAGAAAATAGAACACTTGTGGAACCACTAAGTTGTGTTAATATGTTCTTCCCTTCAAAAGGATTTAGGGTTTAATATACTAGGTTGATCTGCATTCCCTACCTACTAGCTTCCCATCTAAACTCAAGCTATCACACTAAAAAATATTTAATTTGAACTAAGTTAGTCTAGTTTAATTCAAATTTAATGGAAAATATTTGTGGTAATGTAGCTTAAGTAGAGCTTCTTTCTTATAGCAAGTTATATGGGTTATCATTCCCTTACCAATTTTCATTATTTACCATTTACCATTTTTATTTATAGAAATTTTAATTTATAGATATTCAGTGCTAAAATTAACACTAAGTTTGATGCTAGATCTAGTGATAAACCTTATGCTAAATTAGATGTTGACCTTACTGCTAAACCTAGTGCTAAATACAAAATGTAGTTTAACACTATTTTTTCACTAAGGAAATGTTTCACCTTGAAAAAATGCATTGCATTATAGTGCTAAACCTGATGCATCTGACCTATTTTATTCTAGTTTTAGTTGTCCCAATCATTGGTATAACATCAACTTGGAGAGAGTAGGTTATCTCAATTTCAATTCACAACTACAATATAGGTGTGTGATTCCCTTTTCCATCCTCTTTCAAGGAAATTGGAAAATGGTATCCATAATAATCCTTTCACATATTTCTTTTACATCCATTTTTATGTTATTTTGCATCCAATTATGCATCTATTTACCACAATGTGTTAGTTTTGTGTCCAATTTTGCAACTTGTTGCATCTATTTACCACAATGTGTTAGTTTTGTATTTTGCAACTTGTTGCATCTATTTTTGATGTTATACGTCTATATCATATCCATTTTGTGCCCTTTTAAGATCTCATTTTTTTCATCTTTTTATCTTTTTAACCTATTTTTGCATCTATTTAGCATCCTTTTTGCACCCTTTCTACACCCTTTTTGCATTCTTTTATGTCCTTTTGCATCTAGTTTGGAATCCTTTTGTTCTCTTCATGCCATATTCAAAGTCACAATTTTGAGCTACAAAGGAGAATTTATGGTTTTGAAAAGTTGACCTAATGACATGTTCACTTCAGTACATTTGGTATCTATCCTATCCTACTAGCTCATGACAATTACTAATCACCTCTTAATGGAACATTTTTTGAATGAAATGTTGTACTCTTAAGATTTTCATATTCTTGTATTTTTCAATTTCAATTTTCCTAATGATAATAGTGGCAACATTTGGTTTTACCAACACAAAGAGTAGTAATATCTTCTCTCTTTTTAGAGATTGCAAATTTTGTACACAACTCTTCTATCTATCTATCTATCTATCTATCTATAGAGAGAGAGAGAGAGAGAGAGAGAGAGTAGTTCATTTCATCAATTTCCCTTTGGTTCATTTATGTACTATAATAGATTAAGCTCTGTAATTGAATGTGTTGGGGATGATAATAATATTTCTCCTAAAATCTAGATTGAAGCCATAAAAGGGTTTGCTAACTTGACCCTATTTGTGGGGATTGACCCTGAAAGAGTGGTCAAAGAATCAACCAATAAGGGATCCTTCCTCATGAGGCCATGACCATGGATTTCACAATGTGAAGATTAAACCATGTTATTTAATGGAAAATCTCTTGCTAATGCGGACTTGTGGAATTTGTTTTTTTATTTTCTTATTTTTTTATAAATTTTAATCCACTACCTAAGGTAGAGAACACACATTATCTTCAAAATAAAATACACACAAACATACATAGAAATAACGCCCTTACAAATTGACTCATTATCTTTCTAATTAAAGCATTAAATTCCCTTATCAACTTAATCACCTCAAAAAACTATATAATCCCAAGAGCTTTACCATGTCTCTTTCAAATTATCGAGTTTTTCTTTCATTATCCCTCATTCGATGCTCACTTTCCTTCACTCACAAAAGTTCACACTCAAACATCACTTATTGCTTCACTTTCATCCCTCGTAGTTGTTGAGATTGCAACAAGATGATGGAGCTTAGTGAAAAGAGTCGCCTTCACTAAGTGGGCCCACAGGCTATTTTTGGCGCAAGTCTATTTTTAGACTATGTCTATTTTTAGACATATGGATCATGTCTATGGATTGCAGGTTGTTGTTTATGGATAATTGAACAAGTTGGGAAAAATAGATGAACTTCTATTTTTAGATCACAGCGGAGTGACTGCTCAGTCTAAATATAGAACAGTCAAATATTATTAGCTCATAATAATATTTAAACTATAAACTTTGTCTTATTCTCTTGGAGCACTTCAGGATGAGCTACGGATGTGGTACATGCAGATCCCAGAAGGAAATACGTGGTTACCTATGGGATGACTAATATTTGCATGCAGGGCTTCAGTTAGAACTCAAGTGAGTTGAGTTTAGTGGACTGGAGGTGCAGTTGATGGAGTTGTGTTCAGTTTAGCTTTGTTAAACTGGTTGTATTTAGTCTACTGGAAAATAGACTAGAGATGAGTTGGGTGAATTAGTTATTAATTAATTCACAAGTTATTAACTCATAATGCAACTATAGAATACATCAGTTAACTCAGTTACATGTCAGTGCATGTTCAGTTCAGCAGGGACAGGTGTTAGAGGATCAGATTGCTATCAGTTGTGACTATAGCTGTGCATGATGATTTGCACAATCAGAGGGATTGAGTAATGCCAATGAGGATTGCGTGGTTTAGCTAAGGAAATACGAGTTTGCTTCAGCCATTCATCAGTATTCTCATGCAGGATTGCGCCGTGGAGGCAGGCAAGCAGCAAAGGAGATTTGAGCCAGTGATTAATTCAGATCTGAGTTGTATTGTGTGTAACAGAGGTGGAGATACTTGTGAGAAGTATTATGTTGTGTAATGTTACATGACTCAATCATTAATATACAGATAGTTGGGGTTTTTAGCGAGATGCTTTCCCCGGGATACATACTGTGTTAGTGTGTGAATGCTCTTGATGTTTTATTGTTATTGATGCTGCTATATTGATGATCAACGTAGAGGAGCTTATGTATTGTGTATGTTTTCCACAATAGTACATGATCAGGATAATCTCCATTGAATATGTGTTAAATTATTCAAAATTTCTACAGTAGTTGTTTCTCCACCTAATATTTTAGTCATCAATGATTTGGAGGCACTACTATTCACATCTTAAGAATCTTCATTTACTCAAGTTTTAGAAACAAAGTCTTGAAAAATGTTTCAGTCTTCATAATTATCTTTATACTTGTATCAATATGTATTTCATGTAAAAGCAAAAAATAAGATATTATTATTATTATTATTTTCTAGTCAAATCATGTTCTTCATGCTTCTAGGGTTTATTGAGTCAAAAGAAAAATTTATCATGAGTCAAAGTCCCATTTGGACTATTTGTAAGAAAAAAAATAATTATTTTTTAGTCAAAAGAGTCAATTTGTCACCACAAGACCAAGTCGATCCTGCTTAGCCAAGTTGGGCTAGAACAGACACCTATTTGACCTTCTGGACGACTATAAATAGAAGATACTTACACCTCATTTAAACACATTCACACACTTAGATTTATGTGCAAGAAGAAATTAGAGACTTTGAGGAAAAGACAAAGGAGAGAGAGAGGAAAGTCAAAGGAAAGATAAATTTAAAGTTTTTTTGCCTAGATCTATGAATTCTCTAAGGAATTGTAGGCCCAAAGTTTCAAGAGGGATGAAATTATAGGGGCCAAACCTTCAGGAGGTGACCAAATTTCATATGTTTGACCAACATTGACTTTTTTGACTTTAAATTGATGGAGAAGATTTGAAACAGGGCTGACTTGGGTCTGTGTGGCAATATTTGTTTTGGCCTTGGGTCAAAGAAATCTCATTTTGATCTAATTCTAAAAGAAGAAGATTTTCTTGGGTTTTCCACCTTGTGGGGTTTTTTCCTTGGTTGGGAGCATATATATTTGTGTTCTTTGTCTCTTGGGATCTTCATGTTTTGAATTTTGGTAATTCCTTGATGAAGAAGAGAATACAAATTTAATAAGAAGCCAACAACATTCATAAGTAATTATCATGACAAAGAAATTAACCCTAATTTATCAACATCTTTAATTTATCAACATGGTATCATAACTAAGGTGAAGGGAAGGAAGGTTGTTTAAATATCACTTCTAGTTGGCTTGAAGACAATATTACATTAGTCATCTCTCCAAAAGGAAGGTTTGAAAAGGACATCATCTTAAAAACTCTCTCTCTCTCTCTCTCTCTCTCTCTCTTTAAGACATCACTGAAGACTCTAGGAAAGCAAATACCTGAATTATGAAAATTTAGCATTATAGAAGGCTACAAGTCAAGTATCAAGAAAGTAGTTCAAGTTATCTTGTCTGAGTTGGAGCCTAAATCCAATCTCTATAGGAAACAAAAATTATATCTCTATGACACCCAAGTTAATATTTATGATACAAGAACATTAGATCGAATAAGTTGAAGAAGACTAAGCTTACTCACCTCTGTGGAGAAGCTCGAATTGTTCCCTCAATTAAAAGACTAAAAATTCAAGATTCTATATTGTTGAAGTTTGCTGACTACAAATCCTCAAGTTCGAATTTATTGCCTCAATAGAAAAGAACAAGAGAGAAGTTTGAATCTTTGTGACATACAAATTCTTATGGCATATTTTCTCTATGATGTGAAGACTTCTATGGTAGTTGTAAGAACCATCTTGTGACATAATGTGAGCTCTTTGAAGTACCAACGATGCCTTACATCTGAGTCATCGCTACATCAACTTCTATCATGGTGTGACATAGATTTATTTCTCTACTACCTGGACCAAAGGCTATGAATCTCCCCTAAGGAAGTATCACCATACTAGTAATGAGATAAGCATATGAATTCTATGAAAATAATACAATTGGAACTCAACAATACATACAGGCATTGCTCCATACAAAAGATTCTAGGCATTTTGACGATCCAAGGCATCCGAGTTTCTAAAGTATTTACAAAAGATAAAGTCTGTGGCATGAACCTATGACTAATCAATTGTGGCACTATGCTTTTATGCAAAATTTGAAGCTATATATTGGAGGGACAAAGGAAAAAATCATGTGGATTTTCTAAGGCAAGCAAACAAGCAATCAAAAGTATAGAAACAATACAAGGAAGTCTATTACTTCTACACTAATGCAAGCCACAAAAGGAACATTGCTAGGAGACACATACTTTATAATGTGAGCTACAAGAATTATCATCCATGATGGAAACTAACTACATCACTCATCGAAGATGAAATCCAATAGTTTAAATTACTCTCTAAGGCAACACTATTTTGAGGCACTTGAAGCTTACTCAAATATTGAAGAATGAAATTTTGGAGGCATTGTATTCAAGAAACCATATAAATTTGTCACTGTACGAAGTCCTAAGGAACAAAAGTTTGTCATCTAGTCTCTGAGACTTACATTTGATGTAGAATTTGACCTTGCTACACATCTTCATAGAGAACAAAGCTATAACTAAAAGATCACTTGGTCTATAGTATGATGGAAGGGCCTTAACTAGGATTTGAAGTATTTGGAGCACATTCGTGGGGAAAAAAATGTATGAAGCAATCATACTACCCGTAATTTCCTACATGTAGAAGAAGGAATAACCACGTCAATAAAAGATAACCTATTTGAAAGGATTTGTTTGAAAGAAACTGAGGCAAAGCTAGTAGCTCAACGAAGGTTTTGTAGTTGAATAAGTTGAGGCAGCTTTTGTTAAAGAAAGTAGGCACTTGACAATTGAAGATGAGACAAAGGACCATATATTTGCAAAGAAGAGTTAAGGTAAGGTTGTAAAGGTATGTACTGTTCTTGTGTGCATTTCATTTACTGGGTCACTATGATGATAATTTGATAGATAGCAGAATGGTTTGCAGAAATATATATTAGAGACCATGACATATAAGATATGGTTGATATGTTAGCACACCAAGTAGTTTACTACATATGAAAACTATAATAAAAGGCATGTCAATAGTTAATGTTTTGTAGAATGCTTGTAGAATTTTGCAATTCTTGAATAACAGGTCTTGGTGACTATGGAGAATCTAGGGTTTGTAAACCCTAGAATTTTTTTTAAAACCCTATAAATAGAAACCCTAACCAATTGTTTCTATGTAAAAATAAAACCCTGGTTCTTTAGAATGACAGGAATGACATCATGTTGATGTGAGGACAAGGATGATGAAAAGATCCAAGGTTAAGAAGGAGTTGACTCTCTTCAAAATAATAAGTATTATGTATCTACTTTCTTTATTATTGCTTGTTGCTATTTTGTCTATATACTTTTCCCTTTTGTTCTTTCATAGTCTTCTAAACAAAGATTGTAGGTTAACATAAGATCTATCTAAACTTGACAGACAAATGGAAAATTTGGAAGAACGTGGCAAAGCATGAAGAAGGAAAGTCAATTAGATGGAAATAAGTTCACCTACATCAACTAGAAGAAAATGAAATCTGATTGGTTCACTTGGCTAGTACTAATGCTGCTAAAGATTCTATTGATGCTTGGGAGCTAAGCTATACAATGAGAAATAATGTTCACTTCATAGGAAGCTAGAAGCACAAAGTGACTTGAAGAACCTTACAACTTTAAATTTGGAGTTGTGCCACTTTTCTTGGAAACTTTGATAATGAGGAATGCCATAATAATGTTTGGGATATAGTATGACTTCTAGGAATAATATACAACATAAGTGTGTACACTTTAGAGGCAGGAAAGATAGCAAATTGATACAAGAAGTCATGAGATAGTTTGTTGATCACTTGATAATATGATGGGTTCAATATTGATCTAGCAGAAGTTCACTTTCCTTAGATGGAAGGAGGGAGCTATAATTGGATCTACATTGATTGGTTTGACATGTACTATTGTTGACAAAGATACTTTTGATGAAAAAGGATGATGGTAAAACCTTGTCACGAAGATAGAGTGTATGAAGACTTGTGTGATCAATGATGAAACAATTTTTCTCCATAAGATGTTTGATGAATAATTACTTGATAACATGATAGAGCCATGTGAAGTTTGACAAAAATCCAAGAAGGTCGGAGCTTGGTATGATGTAATGCAAGATAGAAACCCTACAAGCTACTACTAAGATCTCCATGAAAGAACAAGTAGATGAAGAATGAGATAAGTTGAAGCTTGTGGTTATGTCTCCCTAGTTGAGAGGGACTAAGGATCTCCTCCTTGGTTGAGAGGGAGTGATGGTGGACACTGTATTCTCCATGTGTCATGCACTATGGCTAGGAATAATAGTTGTGAGCCTAGTGAAGGAACTAGTAGGGAGAATGGAGGATTGGATAAGCATATGGGATCGATACTTCTTGAGGATTGGGAATCCAAGAGAGGAGTAGTGCCAAGGAATGATACTCTTTGAGGATAGGGCAAGGTATCCAAGATAAGAGTAGTCCTGAGGAGGACCGATATTTTTTAAGGATTGGGAATCCAAGATAAGAATAGTCTTGTAAGGACATACCTAGTGAATATTCAGATGGGGTATGTTCCTTGAGAGGTGATGGTGGTGGTGTCCAAATGTATGCCTCCCAACATTGTGCTCTAATCTAGTGGAGAGTTAGAGCTGGTCAGTCAAGGCCTTGCTATTTTGTAATTGACAATGTTGGTTATGTTGATGATTCTTATTAATGTGAACTCTTATTATGAGAATATTTCAATTTGAAAGTATCCTTGTATGCTATTGTGTAATTATGAATACCTTTTTAATTAAGAGGGAGTGTTGAAAAATGTACTTGTATCAACATGTATTTCATGTAAAAGTAAAATAGAAGAAAATAAAATATTATTATTATTATTTTCTAGTAAAGCATGTTCTTCATGCTTCTAGGTTTTATTGAGTGAAAATAAACATTTATCATGAGTCAAAGTCCCATTTGGACAATTTGTAAGAAAAATAAAATTTTTATTTTTGAGTCAAGAGAGTCAATTTGTCACCATAAGACCAAGTCGACCCTGCTTGGACAAGTTAGCCTATAAGAGGCACCTATTCGACCTCCTAGACAACTATAAATAGATGAGACTTCGACCTCATTTGAATACATTCACACACCAATTTCTGTGCAAGAAGAAAGAGAGTTTCAATTAAAGTCAAAGGACAGAGAGAGGAAAGTCAAAGAAAAGAGAAATTTGAATTTTTTCTTGCCTAGATCTGCAAATTTTTCTGAGGAATTTTTAGGGCTAAAATTTCAGGATAGCCAAAATTATAGGGCCTAAATTTCAGGAGGTGACCCGATTTTATATGTTTGACTAGCGTTGACTTTGTTGAGCTTGACTTGATGGAGAAGTTTTGAAGGAGGACTGACTTGGGTTTATGTGGTAGTCTTTGTTTTAGTGTTGGGTCTTAGATATCTTACTTTGATATGATTCTATAAGAAGAGGATTTTCTTGGGTTTTCCCCCTTGTGGGGTTTTTGCCTGGCTTGGAGCCTATATCTCTGTGTTCTTTATCCCTTGTGATCTTCATGTTTTGAATTTTGGTAATTTCTTGATGAAGAAGAGAACAAAAATTTAATAAGAAGCCAACGTTCACAAGTAATTATAATGACAGAGAAATTAACCCTCTTCTATCAACATTTTTAATTTCTCAACACAAAGAACTTAAGTCAAAATGTAGAATAAAAAAAAAGAGAGTGGATGATCATTTTATTTATATGGATTTGTTTATCATTTATCACATTTACCTCTTTGGATAGAAACTAAGCACATTAGTAATTACAATTAGTTTTATTTGAAAAACAATATGAAAGCTATTATTTCCTTTCTAAAACATAGTAACAATACTTTTTAAATTGAGTGAGTTTGATGGTTAAGAGCATGTGTTTCCTCATAAAAGGTTATA
This sequence comes from Pinus taeda, assembly GCA_000404065.3. Classification (NCBI taxonomy): domain Eukaryota; kingdom Viridiplantae; phylum Streptophyta; class Pinopsida; order Pinales; family Pinaceae; genus Pinus; species Pinus taeda. The sequence continues at coordinate 4,713 of APFE030758090.1, read as the reverse complement.
GGTTTAAATTCGGGGGTAGAGTATGTACACCTACAAAAACTTTAGCAGTTAATTTGTTGCATGGAGGGGGTTCTTTGTCACATT
>APFE030758080.1:28252-43740 GCA_000404065.3 Pinus taeda | reverse complement strand
TCCACCTTGGTTCATCCATTCCATAACTAAGGGAGCTAACTCCATGATATGAGGTGCCTATCCCATTGAAGGAGGAACGTATCCCTTCAATGGTGGACCTGCAACTTCCTCCATTTGCACTATAAATTCATGCATTGGGCTGGTTGTAGATGAGGTTGAAAGCTGAAGATTATTGAGGGTAAATGCTGCTGAAAACTAGGCTTCCTTTTTGAGCTTGTGAGAGGAGAGATTACATACCTTTCATGTCATTTGGGAAGTGAGTGAGGCTTGTCAAAGTAGAGGAGACTCCTGCTAGACCCTGGAAAGAACTTGTGCAACATCAAGGCAAAGGTTGTAAGGTTCTTTTATTCATAAAGTTAATACAATCAATTTTGTTTTTCTCAATGAACTGTCTCTAATGGTTTATTTTATGAGCTCCTTGATCTTCATAACAAACATGTTTTGTTATACGCGGGTATGCTTTGATGTGTGTTTGTTTGTGTACGCAGGTTATTAAAAGGGAACTGCTTGAAGCTATTGGGATAAAACTGCTACAAACAAGCGTTGGACTGAGGTAGGGTCTGTTACACCTCTTAGTGTTCATTTATGAATCGAAACATGTTTAGAGAAAAGCAGATTTGCTTGTGCTTTTTGCTGCTAGATATCATTCGATACTAGGGAGATCGGTCTTGTCCGCAAGAACGATTTATTCGGCCAACAAAACCCTATTCTACATAAAAATGTAACCCTCCACATACAAAACCCATTCTACATACTCCCATACAAACCTTACCTATTCCCCTAAAAACCCTACCCTCTCTCCCAAATCCCGTTCACATTCCCTAAACTCTATTTACATCTCATACATTCACATACCCCTCCATACACTCTGTCCACTTCATTCCTCCACTTTGTTTTCACTTCACCATTGTCCATACAAACACAAGTGTTCACAAACATAAAAATGGAGAGAGATTTTGACCTTGTTGACCATGAGGAGACACAAAGTGTTAATGTCATTGACTTGGATGCTCAAGATCCAAGGATTGTCAAAGACATGATCATCAAGAAGCAAGAGTACAAGGTACAAGCTTTGTCAGTTAATTTGGAGAGGGCTAAGTGGATCATGAGAGAAATATGGCTTGAAAGGGTAAATATCCACCTTGAGGGCCTTCTGAAGAAAGCAAATAGAGACAACAAGATGCTAAGGCATATGGCCCACCATTATTTGACCCAGAATAGAATATGAAATAAGAGGATCAAGACCTTAAGGCAAGATTAAGGAGGGCCTTAAAAGGCAAAAAGAAGGATGAAAAGCTCAACATTTTGGCTGATGCGACTTTAGCCCAACAAAGTAACCTATGATGCAGCTTTGAGCCAAAATTGGGCAAATTTTGAAACAATTTTTTCATTTTCCAATTTTTGAATGAGGCAACACAGGAAATTTTGGTTGATGTGCAGTTCCACTGGCATTGCGCATTGAATTGGTGCATCCTCTTGACAAATGGCTTGTAGATTTGGATTCAGCATCAAAAAATAAGAAAACTCAGAGAGTTTCATCAATTTTGGAGGAGATCTTGGCCACCAAAAGGGAAAAAGACACTCAAAAAGTGCCCTCTCTGCCACTTTTTGGACACACAGGAACCAGTCTTGGGAGAATCCACTTTTGAGGGGGGGAAATGACCGCCAAATCAGAAAATTCAAAGTGTTCCAGAAATTAGACAGGCAGGGCATTCCAACAAGCTATCTTGAGCCTAATTTGGATGAGTGGAAGGCCTCCAAAAGTAGCCTTGAAGCGGCGCTGCGCATCAGGCTCAGGGCGTTGCGCATCAAGCAAATTTTGTCAATTTTGCCTAAATGTCAAATTTCGCCTAGTCTCTTCAGCAGTTCACTTTTTCTTCTTTTCTTGGTAAATTTTGCATGGTAAATGATGTAATATGATGTAAAACACTTGATGGGGTAGATACATCAAAATAAAAGTGGTTTTGAATTGAATGTATCAATTTCCTTAGTTTTAGAGGCACGCTGTTCCACTGCCTATTTTCTTGTTCCTAATATAGATGTTGTAGAAACAGTTCCTTGACTCATGGATTCGACCCCTGATGGATAGCTCAGATGGTTTTGAGGTCTATATGATGTCTTTTCTTAGTCATTTGTAAAGGTTGGACTTTGGTAGAAGTAGTGGCACTCATTGAACATTTGTACAAGCAATTTGACAAGGAATAAAGCCAAGTTTCACAGCTATTTTTATGGGATTCTGTGACAGTGAGTTTATGTATTGTTTCTTCTTTGTAATGAGTTTTTCTTATGTTTTATATGTATCCAAATCCATCTTTCTCTTCTAGAACTAAATGAATCAAGGTGAATGGACAAAATACACTGTTGTGCTTTGTCTTGGGAATGCATTTGGTTTTCAATGTTTTCAACTGTTTGAAGAGGATTCATAGTTTCTTTATTCCCTCCTCAACTCCTCAGTTGTCTTAATCTACCATCTTAATCCATTTCTAGTACATAAAACCTTGTCTACCTTGCCCCACAAGACATGACTGTATCCCTGAGTTGATTTCCTGGACCCAATCTACCTTCTCCAATTGATCCACCAACCAAAACCTAAAATCAAACAAAATTCTCTTATCTACTATACCTAGCCTAAAATCAGCATTCATTTCAATCATCTCAAGCCCTAGTTTACAATATCCTAATTGAGAATTGACAAGGAGAGAGCCCTCTCCTGACCTAGTAGGGTTAGCAACCAGGTTAAGCGTGGTTTGATGTTCCCCTAGACCTACCTTCCTTCAGCCCGAGGTAGATCCAGGCCCTAACAAGATCTATAAAGGGACTATGCATTAGAGAAATTTTGAGGTAGAATATGGGCCTCAAAACAAAAATTTACAACCAAAATCCTTTATAAGAACTAATAGGATTCAAGATGATGATGTAAACCATGAGGGACGATTCACCACTTTTGGAGTAAAAAGTAAAGGGATTAAAAAAAAAAAAATTCCAACTTATCTACCTATGATTTTACTCAAATTTTGAGAAAAGGGACTTGTTGGATGCATAATTTAATTTCTCATCCAACGAGTACCTATGTTACATACTTTCGATGAACTCTACTACACGAAAAATGAGAAATACATGAAAACACGTGATTGCAATCACTTTTTTCATGTATTTTTCATTTTTCGTGTAGCAGGGTCCATCGAAAGTATGCAACATGGGCACTTGTTGGATGAGGAATTAAATTTTGCATCCAACGAGTGCACCTGCTCAAAACGTGAGTAAAATCATAGGGAGATAAGTTAAAAATACGAGTTGAAAAAGTAATTTTTTATTTTTTCCCTCCAAAATTTGATGATGTAATCTAATCTTATTTTATTATTTCCACTATAGTTTTATAATATTCCTTAGGAGGCCCATTTTAAACCTCAAAATTTCTCTAATGGCATGATTGTAAATGATTATCTGCCCTTTCACTTATAATTCAGTATTGAGTATCGAGTTTCCATTGTGTTATATAAATTATGCATGTATGATATTTACCTTGTTGCAGGTTAACAAACTAATCACAGAGCAAGACAAAGTTTGGTCACTAGGGCAAAGGCCCCACGAAGCCACACTTAGTTGATTATCATTTTTATTGCCTTCCTGTATTGATAGGGATGGGAATTTCCTTGTCGATCTCATTTCCATCTACATCCCAACCATCATCCATCGAACTGTTGGAATAGTTTAAACATTGGAAATCAATTGTTGGCATGATCTGATAGTTACACCCTATCGACTAATGAAAATGAGGACGAAAACATTTTGTTGTTTGTTTTCATGTCTACCACCACTGCCAATCGAGAAACAAATATGAGTTGTGAGAACATGGCAATGGGTAGCAGGGAGATTCCATTAATTGTTGGGCCGACAAACAGAAATTAAATCCATCATTTTTTGTCTATTGTTAAGTGCCCATTGTCGAGTGCTCCTCCAATCAAATTTTACTGCTAAGCGCATACCATCTACATCCTATTGGTCCAACGCAAATCCATCAATTAACATCGTCGACAAACAGAACTTTTATGTCAAGTATTGTCCTGTCGTCAAGATCAAGCTATTGATGTGTTGCAATAGTTGTTGTTCAAGGATTTCCCAGTGGTCTAATGACAATAACTCTCAACACATTTTGAAATTGGTGCTTAGTTACACTACAAAGTCGCATGGAGCCTCATGCTCCACACACAACACAAGGAAATTTGTTGTTTGCATGCAGCATGTTTCAATCGCTCCTTAGAAGGGAGCTTCATGTTCATTGTAAGACTAGGTAGGTATCAATTTTAACATGGCATTGCTTGATGATTTCTTAAGGGATTGTTGTGTGCCCTTCCTCAAGTAAAAGATAGAGGTGCTTCAAATGTTCAAAGAGTTCATGTCCATGGTTGAAAGGTAAATTGAGGATAATATCAATGATTTTAGAATATATAGTGGTGGAGTTGAATAAGAGTTTAAATGAATATTCATGTATGCTTAAGAATGTTGATATAATTGTTCTTTCTTCCTGTCTTATATTTTAAAACATTTTAAAAACAAAAAATCATTTTTATTACTTACAAAATAATTTATAGAGAAGCTATACCTTTTTTTCACTACATTTCAGATTTACATGATTGCAAATAGCATATGAATCAAAATTCTCGTTCCTTATTATACTTTCTTTTTTGCTCTACCTTTCTAGTAATTTAGAGTGGGATTTTAATGAAAGGGAACCATTACTTTGCAATCTCTAGTGATCCTTGCTTGGATCCACCTCTTCCTCTTCAACCAAGGATTACTAATGAGATACCTTTTCTTCTCATTATAGATAAACAAAGGTTGCCAACTGATTTGCTTCACAACTTCGAATCTAGTGTTCCTATTCTTCTTTTTCTTGCTTACTATTTGGAATTCATCCAAGATTTCCCTTTGCAATGGAGGCAACATTTCTACGAGCCAACTAAGGGCCCTTCTTGGACTTAACTCCTTAAGATGACCAATCTCTAAACAAATCCAACACCTATATGATGTGCTTTCATAATATAATTGTTGTACTCATTTCAATGTTTCATAGTCAAAGATGATATTTTCTAGTAGAGCTTTAATTGAGTCTATTTTAATGTAAATCATGGCAAAAGAGAAGATATGCTTATCTTCTAAGTTTCGCTCAATTTTGATAACCTTTCCAGAGCATTCTCCATTTCTTTAAGGGCTTCTTCATGCCACAGGTAAAGAGGGGAGAGTAGACAATCTCTCATTCCAAGATTGAGAAAGTCGTCATAATGGATTAGAACTATAGAAACCATGGTCCTAGGAAAAGACCAAATCTACCCAAGAACATGTTGATTTTTGAGTAGCTTGTGAGGTACTCCAAGCCTTAGGGTTCAGGGTTTGGAGGGTGGAACACCACAAGAGTCACTTGTAGGATTGGAACCCAAGCTTGGGGTTTTTCACCCATCGTGATTTGGGCCAAAACCATGGGCACATTTCAGCATGTGATGGATGAGGATGATATCACTTGTCGAGATGAATTGATGCAACAAAAATCATCTAATTCCAAGTTGTAGAAATGGACATATGAATTTTTGAATGAAATTTTGGATTACTATGACACCAAATGGAGGTCGACTTGACAATTTGAAGTGCCACAATTTGTTTTGTGACACCACATAGAATTGTACAAATATGAGTGACGTTGGAGGTCACTATACATACATCCAAGTGCATCAAATAACCTCCATACTTCTATGAGGCAGCCGTAGACATAATACTTCTATGATTTTTGAAGTGTTTTTGGCTTGGTATAGGTCCGAGTTTTTTGCGGGGAGGAGGCCTCATAACAGAGAGGATTTTAGGCCTATTTTTAGGTGTGGATTGGTGGAAGGGGGATTTTTGTACTACAACGAGGTAGTATGGTCTCTTTGGAGTTGTGTGAGGACTGTTTAGGGTTGTTGTAGGATATTGCTAGCCTAAACAACAATGTAAAGGAGAGAAATAACTTTGGGAGTGGGATGGAAAGCCCATTCAAGTACTAACCTCTCCCTAGAACATAACGCTTGAACATGGGAGAAGATTGGGGCCAAGCCACAGTTGTTGGAGTGATTATGAAGGGTGAGTAGAGGGTTGTAGTAGTGGGTGATCATCCCTAACCAGGAGCAGAACATGCAACAATGAACATACCAGAAAACTAAGGTATGTATGAATGGTTGTTGGTTGATTTGAGGTAAGGGATGGTGTCCACACGTGGACAAAAATTGTAAAAGCCTATGGGAGCCATTTGGAGGACTTGTCTTGATGGTTGAAAGTCCCTCCTAGGAGAAGATCTTATAGTGATTGGATTGGGCTTCATTGGATTTTTGGAGGGTAATGTGTTGATAGCCCAAAGTAGCCCTAGAGTAGGATTCAAGAATGATGTTGATTGTTGTGTGATTGGGTGAAGTTTGCAGTTTAATGTGTAGCTCTTTGACAGACGAAAGAGGCTAATAGATTGGAAGGTTGGAGCTCAGGTATTGGTCAGCATAGAAGAGTAGATTGGATCATTCCATGTTCATTGTAGCAGAAGTGACTTGCAGCAGCGATAGGTGGTAGCCCTATCAGAGACTCTATGTGTTGTCATGTTGTAGTAGTTATAACCACCCTCCAAAATTTTGGCTTGCATGCAAATTTCGAAGCCCACCTTAGATCCTATGATTGATCATCCTTGGTCGCTTGTTGGTAAGTTGATGATCTCAGGCTTCCCCTCCTCGATCTTAAGAGTTATTCATGTTCTAATCTTTATGCAGCATGTGTCATCTTTTGGCATAGGGGTTGTCATTTGTCAAGTAAATGGAATTTTGTCTTGCTTCAAAGAAATTGTGTGTGTATGAGTGGTTGTCATCACATATACATGTTTCACACTCACTTCACACACTCTTGTGACGAAGGTTGTTGCATCAAGCATAGTATGTCTTATGCATTATAGATGGTCTATGTTGTGTCACTAAGTGTTCTTGTGCGATCATAGTCGAATCCTATCATTGTTTACATATGTGTCAATGATCTCACACTTAGCCATTTCCCAAAAAACCTATCCTCATTCAATTTCCCGGTAATTCACACTTTCCTTCTACAAACATCAAGCTTCCTCCCTTGCCTGATGAAGCCCCATAGCCCGTAAAGACCCAGCCAACACTGCTCTCCAGAAATGCACAGACCAGTTAGGCAACTAGCATTGCTCTCCAGAAATGCGTAAAGCAGTCAGTTTCCCTACATTCGGAAACTCCATAGAGGTGTCCTCCCAGGACCCCCATCCTACAGCAGTGTCCTAAGCCTCTAAACTGTGCAGTGTTGTCCAAGTTGTCCTGTCAATCTTGCATGCAGAAATTGCGCAGATAGGCCTCACAGGGCCTCATTTTGGCAGTAGTCACATTCCGCTGAAACCATGTTGATCCATCGCCCAGTGACTATAGAAAAGGTGACATGCTGAGATCACTCCCAATGAGTTTAGGAGAAGGACCAAGATACCAAGTAATGGAAAATATCATGACTGCATGCAAACTCCTTCGGATGCATGACCATCTCAAGGGTAAGTATGGTAAGTAAAGAACACCTTTCGAAGTACACCTTTTAGTTGGGTTTGCAAGACTGCTTGTCATTGTCATATCATCTTGTCCTCAGTAACATGTATGTGCGCAAACACAATAAGTAATTTCACGTGTTTCCTCTACATGTCTTGCTTTCTTTTTATTGTTTGACCAACTGACTTCTTCGGCATGTTGATTACTATGTCATGCTTGTGATCTTGTTTTGGTAATTACTATGTAAAAATCTATTGCACTCACAAAATGTTGTAAGCACTGTCACGCAAGTGTCGTCACGGTCATCTGAAGGTCTATCCGAAGTGTCACACTTGTCGCTTTCACCATTTGACAGTCCCGCAGTCAGTTACACTAAACATATGTTGTCTTGTCAGTTTGAGATGTCTTGTCATCAAGTCATGTTGAGTGTGTATTCGCAAGGTCATGCATGTATGATTTCACTCATTCACACACTTAACCACTTTTGCCGAAGATCTATCAACCGAGCCACCCTCCATCAACTAAACCTCCATTGAGCTGCACTGTTCAGTCTCAACCCTCAATGACCAAGTACTGCTACCCATAATTGCGCAGAGCTTGAGGTTGTCTCCCAGGCAGTATGCACTGAGTAGTATTGCAATCAACCCAACTAACTATCACCTAGAACAGCACAGAAGTTTCTGATCAAGCCATCTCAATATGTGTTGCTTGCAAGCAAATCTATCTAGCATCCCGCTGGTCAACCAAAGAGTTTGACCGGGTAATGACCCTGGGCTTCACTCCTCCAAAAAAATGTGCAGAAGCTGCTAGCATGCATGCCTCCATTGACTAAATAAATTACGCAGACATGAAGAACAAGCACCTATTGCTTGTCACTACACTGCACTCAAGATTTGCACAGTTCTTTCAGCCTGTCACCCTAACAACTACCCTGCTACTCCTCCTAAAAACTGCACAATTTTCTTGGGTTGTCCGACACCCCGCTCAACCTAGAAACTACATAGAAATGTCCTGCAGGCTAGTATCCCAGGTCTGTGCATTTTTGGCCAGCAAGCTCCCACAGCGCGCTGGCAGCCTCGGAGAATCTGCATAGTTTTCACTGTCAGTGTCCTCCCTGCTACCTGCACTGCCTCCCTGGAATATTTGCACAGATCTTCCCTTAAATCGATCCAGGTCCCACAGATAGTCACTGCTGATCCAAAATACCTATCTTAGCCTCCCAGTGACCTCTACGCAATTTTCCTTGACAGTGCCCAGAGTTCACATCCTGGAATGGAATGTGCTTTGCGCAGTTTCAAAGCCTTTCCCTCTCTCTTGGTCACCTACACTCGAAAACGAAAGATGATGCATCATGGTAGACTAGTAAATTTTTGGATTTGATGTCAACTCATCATGAGTAATTGTAGATACAAGTACATGGATGGGATATGGCGCGACGACGAACGGGGTGAAAAAGGAGCGCATGTTAAGAGACTTATTTGTGAATGAACAAACACACGAAGCGTACCAAGTAGCAAGCGAAGGAGATACATGCGCATGCATAAACTATCAAGCGAACACCAAGACCATCAATGATATGGATTTAAACAGGAACACAACAAATTACATAGACAACCATAAATACAAAGATGCAATAGAAATAACACTTCATTTCATTAATTTAAAAAACTGAAATAGGCTTACAAACAGAAATGGAAATAAACTAGCTTAAGCGATGGTAGCTTATCTCTGAGAAGAGATGTGGTGGCTACATGCCTCTGAATTGTGTTACAATGACGCTCAAAGGGCTACTTATTGTTGAGAAACAAGGGAAAACTATAAACATCTAAAAACCTAACCCTAGGAGATGAAGCGCCAACTATGGTCCCCGTTTGGTTAAATTGGTACATCAACTTCCAAGGATCGTAACTTTGGCATATGATCTTCGTTTGACACACACAATGCCTCGTTAGAAATATCTATCCGAGGAATACAAATTTTGAATGACCAACATTAGTCCGTGACTTGTGTTGACCCTTTTTTTCCAAAAAACGTTCTTTAGGGCCTCAAAATTGCTCTGGAAGTTCAGGACTCGAAAAAACTGCCAAAAATAGTAAATTGTACTACAATTAAGGAAACTGAAAAACTAAAAGAGACAGTTATGGGGGTCCAAGTGGGATAATAGGGTCACCACCAAAATCCACCTGGATCTTTCCTCCCCCTTAGGAATCAATGGTCCCCATTGCGTTGAGTGCCTCTATGAGATGGGGAAACTTATGCTGAACTTGGCCCCTCATGAATTGTTCTGCAATCTCTGATGTGTCTAGTAATGGTGGGAAGCATGGTCGAGGGCGGTCCACATTGAACACTCAGTGAAAGCCAAAGAATAGGGGATTGTTGTGCTCCAAAGCATTGTTTCCCATAGCCTTGGTAATGTTGTAAGGACCATATCGAAGTGGTCTAAGCTTTTGATGGGCTCTTGTAAGGTGTTCTTTCTGCAGATGCAACCAGACTTTGTTGCCCACCTAAAACTTGTGTGGCACCCGATGTTGATCATGTCAGTGCTTGTACTTGGCATTTTCCACAATGGAGCAGTGATATGTCGACTTGTTGGGTAGAGGTGCTCCGGGAGTTAGATCAAACGAATGCTTGACCTAGAAATGCAATGGCACCCCTGTGGGTGAGGAGAAGATGTTCCTGTATTCTTTAATGACTGCATCCCCCTGCTTATACTGCGTGGAGGAACCCTTCCTGGGGGCCACAGATGTGGCTACGATCTTCCCCTTACTTTGAGAGCGAACCAAAAATAAAATGAATTTCCTAGTCTGGGAGACGATCTTATTGCATTTCTTAGCATAGAAAAATAGGTGGTGGTAGGTGGGGCTACCTCTGGTATCATATATAATGAATTACCCAAAGAAATAATAACAACGTGAGGCCTTGAATCATACACATCATGTCACTTCCACAAGTAGGGTTGGCCTAATAATACATAACAAACATCAAGAGGTGCAACATCACACAATACCTCGTCTTTGAAGGGTTTGATGCTATAGGGAAGGCAGCACTATTGGCGGACTCGAAGATCTCGTCCTCGGCGAAGCCACCTGATGTTGTACAGTTGTGGGTGTTGTATGGTCAATAGGCCCATACGCTTCACAACTTCTAATGAAATGAGGTTCTTTTGGCTACCATTGTCGACAATGAATTGCAGTGGTGAACCCTTCACCCACATTTGTGAGTGGAAAAGACCCTCCCCCTCCTCTAGATCTTCGGGCTCATTCTTCTAGATCTTTGCAATGGCAATAGTGGCGTTGGGCTCCGAATCAATGATATGTTTCCCTTTGTCATTCCCATTTTTGGGTTTTGATTTTGGGTCAGAACATGCATCTGATTCTGAAGCCTTCAACTCAGCCACCAGTGACTGCTTAGCTTGACACTCACTTAAGTTATGAGTGGGGCTCTTATGGAACTCACACCACTTTCCTGTGTCCTTCTTTGACTTTGTGGTGTTGTTATTTTCGTGAGGATTCGATGGGTGTTCTTGGGTCACATTGTCTTGGTTTTGTCCTTGGTTCGGATTCGCGGATCCAAAGTCTTGCTTCTTCTGTTCAAACTTCTTCTTGATCTTGATAGTGTATCAGTACGTCATGATGAGTGAGGAGATGTCCAAGGACTCCATTTCATCTTGGATGTACCTGTGTAGGAAACCATGTTATTTGAGTACCAAATGTCACTCAAAATCCTTAATACCCAACTTTGTGCGAACAGTATGAAAATTGTTGGTAAACTCTGGCACGTCTTGGTCCCTTCCATGTCGCAGCGTGGTCTACTTTATGTATTTATCCTCATATCTTCCGATAGGGTAGTACTGCTCCTTGTTGGCATCCTGGAATGAATTCCAAGTGGGTGCGGCTGAAAACAGTGAGGTTGTACTTTCATCCTTCTTCTCGTAGTAGGTTTCCCACTAGTCCTTGATGTGGAGGCTGCTTTGTGAAGTGAAAAAGTGATCTTTTCTCACCTGGAAAAATCATGAACGGAAAAATATCCTTCTAGCAGATTTAACCATTTATCTACAATGTCTGCGTCTATCTGACCCTCAAATATGGAAATGTCAAATTTAACTTGTACCTTAAAGGGTGTGGCACTTCCATAGTAGCTGCCGAAAGTATATGCATCACACCTGGGTAGCCGTTGAAGGATCTGGCGAAGTTGTCCATCATCGCGTTCCTTTGTCACTCGAGGGCTTCTTCGAGCAAGATTTTGATAGGATATCCTACCCCTTCGTCATTCTTTTCATCCGCCATGGGAGGCCGTCGAGATTTTGTGAGCCTAGTCTTGCAAAGGTTCGTCCAATTCAAGCCCTAACTCCTTATATCCCGACCTTGTTGGGGACATGCAAAGAAAAGCAGAGAAAGAGCAGACCGCTTTGATACCAATGATCCGAATTTAAACAGCAATGCAACAAATTACAAAGACAACCATAAATATAGAGATGCAGCAAAAATAATACTTCATTTCATTAATGTAAATTGAAATAAGCTTACAAACATAAATGGAAATAAACTAGCTCGAGCGATGGTAGCTTATCTCTAAGAAGAGATGCGGTAGATACATGCCTCTGAACTGTGTTACAATGAGGCTCAAAGCCCTATTTATTATTGAGAAACAATGGAAAACCCTAAACATTGAAAAATTAACCCTAGGAGATGAAGCGCCAAACTATGGCCCTGTTTGGGTAAATTGGTACATCAACTTCCCGAGGTCAGAACTTTGGCATATGATCTCCATTTGACGCGCACAATACCTCCTTAGAAATATCTATTCGAGGACTACAAATTTTAATGACCAAAATTTGTTTACTTTTAATATTGGCCCTTGTTTTCCAAAAAAAATGTCATTTAGGGCCTCAAAATGGCTTTGGAAGTTCAGGACCCGAAAAACTGCCAATATAGTAAATTGTGCTACAATTAAGGAAACTGAAAAACTGAAAGAGACAGTTTTGGGGGTCCAAGTAGGACAGGCAGGTGGCCACCAACATCCACCTGGATCAATCGAAGACTTCACACACCTTGCCATGTGGAGGTGAAGCTATGATACACCAAGAGCACACTCATCACTCAGCAGCATTGTAGCTCAACATGTACACCACCATCAGCATGGACATACCAGCACTGTCGTGTTAAGTCACGTCATGATACATCTATTCCACATCACTATTGTGGGCCATATTGATGTAATCAATGTAATGTAAGGTGGAAGTCTAAGAGACCCACATGTGAAGTTGAAGAGTCATGTAAGTCAAATAGTCATGAGGGAAGTCGAACAATCACAAGGGTCACTTTCACCCTTGGCTATATATACCCCTCATTTGTACATGCAAAAGAGTTTTCACCTTAGCTCCTCCCACATAGCCTTGATAGGATGTAGTCTTTTCTATGAGGAGCGAACAGTGGCTCCAATGCCCCGCTATCGGGTTTAGTGATGTAATGGTGTACGAATGTGTCTTGGAACTTTCTCTTAATTCAGAAGCATGCTAACATGCCATCACATTTCGCACATGTATTGTATTCGTTTGTAAGACTATTCTTTGGACACTTGTGATGCATGTTCCCTTAACCTATATTAAGACAGTTGAACTATTTCGGTTGTTTTAGTACATATGCTATTGGAAATGTGTTGTATCAATTGCTAACGTTGTCTCGCCCGTGCGGACTATTCCGCCGGACACTCGACATACTCATTTTCGTAAGCTTGTTATAACTACCGTCGCACTTGTGTGGACTATTTCGTTGGGTGTTGTACGTGATATCTACTCACCTTGTGTTTGTGTCTGTTGCATCCATGTGGAATAATCCGTTGGACATTGCACATGCCTTGTTGTGTTGTGTGTCTCTAGTAGAGTTGGGACTATTCCCTCTCCACCTGAGACTCACTTCCACCCTCTCCCTCTGTAGTGAAAGAATTTTGACACAAGCGACACTAAGCACTCACCAAGCACGAGAACCTCATTGTTCGAAGAAAAGAAAACCACTCTCATGTGCTGACAAGAAAGAGCTAAGGAAAATCTTTAAGATAATGGCAACCGGGCCATCATACCGGATGGGACTCCTACACCAAATGATGTGAGGTATAGTTGGGACTTCATATCGAGGAGACCCCTAAATGTTGTCGGGTCCAACACCGTCAACATTTCTAGTGCTAGAAGGAGGGCTAGATGACAAGCTGAGTCCTCATAATCTATTTTGAATCTTTGCATACTTATCATGACTAAACACATAATTTGTCTTCCGGAGTGTATATCTTATGGAAACGACTTTGAAATCCTTGAAGAGCTCTGGAATAACTTTTCAAGTAAAACATACGATGGTGGAGGCCAAGTAGCCTTGGTTAGACATGCAATTGGCGTTGTAGGCTCCTGTGAAAGTGTTGTAGCAGCTACAACCACCCTCCAAAATTTTGTCTTAGCTTCGTTTTGGAGCCTTCCTACCAACCATCCTTGGTAGCATGTCTTGCACTATCAAGTACATGAGCTTCAATGGTTTTCTAGCAGCTTTCCAGCTTGTGCATGATAGCTTGTTGCACTCCCCTCATAGGCTGCTTCTTTGGACTTGGTCTAGCTGATGGCTGAGCAGCTCCCTCAAGAAATTGCGCAAGTATGGAGGGGAACTAGTCTTCCCTCCATAAATTGTGCAAATCTGACTAGCAACCTGTTGGGCTCAGGAACTTTGCAATCCTATCAATCAACGTTCCAAGTGAAAACTGTGAAATCTTCCCTAGTAGGACTGCTCAGCCCAGAAATTGTCCAATTTTGGGTAGCAGTTAACTGCTTCTCCCATAAATTGCGCAATCCCTCTGGTCATCCAGCCCAGTCTCCTCCCAGAACTACACAAAATTTCCCCTTAGTCAAGCAGGTTGTTGCTTGTGCCCTCAGGTTGACCGATTCCACCTGGGACCAAGAAAACTTGACTTGCATGCATGGGTTGTGTTTTCCAAAAATAGCAAAAGAAACATGCAAAATCACCCCTAGATTTTAGGGATCTATTTTTAGTAGCTAGAGGTTACATGCAAAGATCATTTTATAAACTTTCCTCCAAGCGTCGCTTTTTCCTAGATTTTTGGCATGCACGTCATGAGCCTCAAACTTATTTATTCGATGCTTCAAAGCTCATTCTTCACATTGACCTTCGAGCTCTGACATCCCACAGCACATCCAGGGGTCTTCGACACATCCAGCTCAGCTATTTCTGGTTAAGTCCGCTTTACTTGTCTTGCAGCATTTATGTCACTTTTTGTGTTTTGGCTTGTGTGAGTGATGTTTGCTTCATTTTCGTGAACACTTATTATCATTTACACGCATATTAGCTTGTACTAGCGTCGTTTCAGTTTTCGTTAGCATCTCATTGTTTTCGCATGCATGACAATGTTTTGCATGAACGGTTGCCAATTTGGCAACTCATCTCACACACATGCACGTTGTTCCATTTTCTGAATCTTGCATTCACTGTTTGCATGCATGATCTTTCACCTCTACTTACACTCATGTTGAATTGGAAACTAGGGCCAAACTCTATGAAGGACATATCATTCATGGCTGATAATATTTTTATTAGATTCCTCTTGTAGAGAGGTGTAGGATTGATCTAAATATCATCAGATTCCGATAAGTATTTATGGAGATATGAATTTATTTTGATTATGGAGTAATTATCTAGCCGACCTACAACTCATGTAGGCTCAGAAGCCCAACAGACGCATCTATTCAAACATCACATTTGTGTATAAATACAAGAGGACTTTTTCTCATTTGATTCATATCATCTCCTCACATCTCTCTCTCTCTCCTCCGCAAGAAAGAGGCTCTTCTCTACTGCACAGAAAAGAGACCTTTCTCACACATGTGGAGGAGCAGTCGCAGATTTTAGGGTAGCAACTACAGAAGTAAAGTTTGAC
>APFE030758080.1:0-13578 GCA_000404065.3 Pinus taeda | reverse complement strand
TTCAATTTTTAAACTCTTGGTCTTAAAATGCTAAATAAGAAATGGGTCCCCTTTAGAGTATAAATAAAAGCAATAAACTTTTGAATAAAATAAATTTTCCATAAAAGTCATAGGAAAATTGCTTTTAGAGTATTTAGGACCGCTTATCACAAATCACATTTCTTTACAACCCGTGAACATCCATTTGGAGAGCTTGCAATCTTATCAAAGTTATATCAAAGCCCTCATTGCAAAGTTTTAATCAAAATAAGCCATTTATAAAAACATGGTAGATGTGACTATCGCGCCTCACACATCATTAATCCCACAGAATGACTTAAAGCGGCATTCAAAACTTGTGATGTGATGAGGCTATCACAATCGCATATCGTTGATTCATAAGGAAGCATCCAATACACTGCATTGAAGAATCGCGATGTGATTTAATTATCGCATGTCATGCTATCGACAAAAGCAAAGTGATAAATACTATGAATACATGCGTTAAAGGGATAAATCGATTATAAAGAAATAATGTGATTTTCCAAGATTGAAACCCATTGTCTCCCCATGCCAGCTCAGCACTCATCATAATCGCAACTATGCAAACAAACCTTTTGAGTGTGCCTCTTGTAACTCCCGATTTGTGATACGCAATTATTACACAAATATTAAAATAATGTAATCACTGATCGCAAATCGCAGAGTCACGGCACCTATTCTAAAAAAAATGACCGTTAGAAGACTTGCGATGCGACATATGGTTTCAACATTAAAGTTTCATGTTGGAAGTTACGGTAAAACAGTAAGGAGCAGTTATGGGTAAGTCCTTTGAATATTTCATCCATGATAGCTAAGTACAATATAACATCTCATGCATCTAATGTGCTTAACTGCGTTTGGTATGTAATTTGTATTATCTCTTCTCAAGTTTTTCGACTGTTACGCTCCTCTTTCTCATTTTGTAGAGCTGACTGAGAATCACACAATCAGGCAAAATGTCTAAGAAATCTCGAAAGGCAAAGGCCCCCGTTATAGTGGAAGAAGCACCAAAAAATTGGTGGTAATTGCAGATACTACCTGTATAAGCCTTGGTAAAATATCGTGGGAAGGCATATATGCTTTACTCGAAGTAGAAAATCCAATGGAGATAGAGGAAGAAGCAATAACCGATGGAATTGATCGAACAGAAATCACACTCAATGATTTGGCCAACTCCTTCCTCGATAAAATAGCAGCTCGAGCCAAAGTTTTACCATATAATGATCTAGTGAGATGGGTAATCGAAAGTATTAATATAACAGACAGAGCTTTCCTCATAGCCGATGGGAGGATGTTCAAGACATTCAAGCCTAAAGATTTCAAGAAGATGTATCATTTTCCGGATCCCCAACGGCACTACAACAAAGCATTTTTGGAAGCTTTCGCTAAGGAGAATGACATAGAGTAATACCCTATCAAAAAGTGGAGACATTTTCCAAACAAGCATAAACACGAATCCTCTAGTATGTACTTTGTAGACTCCTTAGCATCTTTGTATTGTTATGCTATTGAAATGGTATGTAGGCTCTTTGGAAGCCTCGATTCTGCTAGGTTTTCTATAGAAATTGTTCCACTAATAGAAGCAGCAATCAACTCCTTTATTATGGATTGGGCAACCATTCTATCAGATAAAATGGCCAGTCAAATATTAAATTATAGAAAGAACAGATTTGTCACCACCCGATTCATGCCCCCATTTTATATGAGCACCTACATAATGGACACAATCTATTTTAATTCCAACTTTCCCATTCCAGGTTGGAAATGGATTGTTCAGGATCCAACCCCCATTCATATTTATCATAAGTATTTATGGAAGTCTGATTACAAGAATCATATATACATAATTTGCCATGGTTTTGTTTAACCTGTTCATCAAGCCATTTTTAACAAACCTACTCCTCGAGTGTCTGACAAGGCTAGCATTAATTTAACTTCAATCGGTAGTTGATTCAGGGAGGAAAATTTCACCTATATCAAGGTTTTTGGCAGTATTACAGACCCTCATGTCCTTCCACTCTATATTCCAGATAAGCTATTAGCTAGGGAAATAGCATACCAGATGGTGGAAAAGGGGATGAATAGAAACCTTAAAGACTCTAAAAAACAAGTGTGGCCTCCATTTCCCCTCCGTTGTGGCACTTACACATTGCATGATTTTAAACATGCTAAGAAAGAAGTAGAGAAAACTAAGGATCTGAGTCTAGCAGTGATTCCTAAAAGACAGTATGATCCAAACAAGGTCGCTTACAATTTCACCAGTCATGTGAAAATTAGTAAATTTATACATGAGGAGGATGAGTTTGATGATTTATTCGCTTCAACATAGTTATTCTCACAAATAACTCATCTGGAAAGATTCAAACTAGGAGTCACAAGATGGATAAATTAATGGAATATAGGACATGGAGGTTACAGACATTGCCTCTAGATTTATTGAATACTACCCTTATTGTTCAGCAAACAGAGCACAATGGAGAACAAACTATTGAAGAGATTTCTAGGGAAGGGGAAACAATTGAAAAAACCAGTGAACCCCTTAGCACAGATGTTAATATTGACCCCATACTGATTAGAGAATGGGAGCAGTTTGATCAGCATATCAAAAGCCAGAGTGAAGCCAAAAACATTATCGCATTAGCATTTCTCGCAACACAACAACCCATCGTTACAGAGAGTGCGATTGAAGGGACACCCAGTATAGACATAGCTCAGAAAGAGATTGAAACAATCGCTGAAAATCCTTCAGGAGAAATTACATTAAATATTGAGGAAATACCACCTTTGGATGTATTTTACAGCCCAAAGCACAAGGTTGTGGTCAAGAGACAGAGGAAAAAGAGGAAAATTGACCAGATATCATCCACAACTCCTTAATCTGAATTTATGAATGTTATATGGAAGGATTCAGAGGTCAATCCTTCTGAGGATTTGACTAAGTTATCCCAATTTGCAGGGGCTTACACAGCTGCTACAATTGATAAGGCCACTAAATTTAACCAATTAATCAAAGAAAAAGATCAAAGGATTACTCAGCTTGAAGAGAAAAAAGCAGTAGAACAACAGAAGATTAATCGGCTTGAAGAACAATTGGCAGAAGAAAAACAAAATAATGAGCAGCTCAAAGTACAATTAAACCTGGAGAAACTAGAGGTTGACTAACATGCCATCCAAAAACAACAACAGTTGTCCCAACAACTCGAACAACTTCAATTAACACATCAAAAAGAAATGAAGGCTACAGAGGAGAAAATCTCACAACTACAACTATATACAAAATAGTTTAGTGATTATCCTAAGGTCGAGCGATTTAAGAAGGAATCCCTAGAAGCAAATAAAGCCTTATCGCAACAGCTCAATCTACTTTTCCATAAAATATCTCTTGTTGACCCATTATGCATCATAACTACATCGTTGATTGATTAGGTTGTTAATACCAGATTAGAATTTGAGGACGCAGATGACAAGGTCACAAA
Source organism: Pinus taeda (assembly GCA_000404065.3). NCBI lineage: Eukaryota > Viridiplantae > Streptophyta > Pinopsida > Pinales > Pinaceae > Pinus > Pinus taeda. The sequence goes on along the minus strand of APFE030758080.1, from coordinate 10,081 downwards.
TTTCCTCTCCTCGCAAAGCACAGTGGAAGGTAGAGATGCTAACCTACCAAAAATTCAAGAGTCACATAAAGAAATATTGTTTTCGGAATGGGAAACACAGTTGATAAAGGCCGAAAGGGCTACTTCGAGATCTAGAGCTATAATGAACAATGTGATTGAGCTGTTAAATGATAATTTATATGGAGCCAAATTGATTTCTGATTGTTCCCCAGGAAAGCTTCCAAAAGCGAAAGTGTTAGAAAATCAATTGAAGCAGGATTTGGCCACCAAGGATGAACAACTTAGCAGAGTACAAAGCCTTACTTGGGATGTGTATTGGTCCTTTCTGGTCAAGCCACACAGCCAACAGATGACCATTAGATGCCATGTACATGGAACAACTACACTCCAGGATGATTCATCCTCCGGAAATTCAAAACATGCTCTCAATTTGTCAGTTGCATACACAGGAGAAGAAATAGATACAATGAATCTGTTTAAAGGCAATCACACTACTATTTTTGCAATTCAAATCCCAGATTGTAATGTTTACAGTTCCAAAAACTCTAAGCTATTTTTCTTGACAGTTTTTTTTAGTTCTATTATATAAACCCTTTCATGTTATTGAAGAAAGGGTCCTCAATTTGTACAAAAACTAGACTTGACAAGTTGCACTTCTGCACTTCTAAATTTATTTTTTTATGAGCAGTGGATCAAAGTTTCAGATTTTTTTAATGAACATTTTCAAGACCTGCATTTTTGTATCTCCTAGAAGTTTCTAGAATAAAGAGGTGGAATCAGAATGTTATTTACATATCAAGACTCAAATGAATGCAATATTTCTATCATAGTTCTTTTGTCTTGATTTTATTAGCATTTCATTTAATTTTCTATTGTTGATGTATTCACACACATCAAGCAATTATATATTGAGTCACTTTTGAATGATTTAGAATTGTTACATTATAGATATATATTAGCGATAAATATTACGATGTCATGTGATATTTTTTATAATTACTTTGTTTAATTTATTAAAAAGTAATCATTATTTAAATGCATCTTTCTATGGATAAGTAAATCATCTATATAATTGTTTGTCTGCTAAGAATTGTCAAAAATCACATTGTTATAAGATTACCCAGGTTATATAAGTATATTTGTATATTTTAAAGTCAAAGATTAAACCATATACCACATTCGATATACATTTTAAAACACTCATTCATCAAACCACACATTATTGGGAAACTGGTCCCATAATATCTAGTCGGAGCTACCATCCTAAACGGAAAAGAAATTGTACTAAGGTTCGGACTGGGTGGTTATCCCCCAATGTTGGTGCTACAATTTTAGAGGCATCAACATTTTGGGTGCTAGAAGGACGGCCTTACTAAGAATGGAAAGTAAATATAAATCCACAAGTCGTTCTAAGAGTTAAACTCCCTCACCATCTCCTCCAACTTCTCTCTCACATTCTAAATCTCATATTTCTAAGCGAGAACTTGAAAAGAAAAATACAACACCCACTTCTAAAACCCTAAACGCACTAGATAATTCTTCTCCTGAACCCCTGAAGTATAGTATTTTATTCATAAACTCCAAGGGTTTTCAATATCCCAAGAAGAATCTGAGTTATCCCAAGGTCGTGTGACTTCACAATATATCTCATCACAGCCGCTTACTAGAGCAAAGAGTGAAAAACTTGGTATTCCACCAGTCGAATTTCCTCTACCAAGTCAAAAAAGGGCTAGGAAGACACCATCATAATCTAATAGTGAGACTTTCTCCTCATCATCATCTATTCCATCCATACAATTGCAAGGTCATCCATCTGTTTCCCAACTTCATATCATAGTCCAAACAGGAACAGAAACTTCAACATCCTCTACCCAATTGCTTTCAACTGATTCTTCACCCTCTTCTACTATTAGCTCAACGATGGCACATAATCAACCTCAACCAAGGCAATGGACCAACCCAGGAGTTGTCAGAATGCCTAAACCTTTGAGCTTATTACCAGCACATCTTGAAAAATGGTTACCAAAATTTAATCCTAACATTGGTCTGTTAGCAGAAGAACATATAAATAATTTCATGTTATCAATCAACTTGCATGGAGTAATGGAAGAAGATGTTGTTAGACTATTTCCATACACTCTACAAGGAGCAGCAGGATTGTGGTACTTTTCTTTACCGCCAGGGTCTATCAATAGTTGGGATGATTTTCAGGAGAAATTTCTAACTAAGTTTGGAGACGATAGGTCTACCACCACTTTGATTAATGATCTGTCCAATTTGAAATCTGAAAGGAACCCATGAAAGACTTCAACTCACGCTTTAATAAGTTATTGAATAAAATTCGTACAACATCCAGGCCTAGTGAGGAAGCTCGAAATGAATGGTATATCTCTGCCTTGCCTTCCAACATAGCCATCTTCGTTGATAGGGTTGATAAACCAAAATGAGCAGAAAATATGAAGGAAGCAATCACTGTTGAAAAATGTATCCTTGCTTTGGAAAATAAAAACGCTATAGAAGAAAGAAAATACAAAACAGTTACCTTTAGAGATGATGCAAAGAAGAAAGAAATTAAGGATCCATATGACATGGAAGGTTTACAAAAACTTCTTAAAACTATGTCTAATGAAATGGTTGAAATTAAAAAGCAGGTGGCTGAAACTTATATGAAAAAACCATTTAGGAACCTTAAAAGGAATCTGTCAGTTGATCCTAAACCGCCTAATGCTATATCTAATGCCGATCTGATCTGGACGATGATGAAGATGAATATACAATTTTATCAGCCGAAGAAATGGAAGAAGATGAAATAGTTGAATGTCATGGAATGTGGGACTTCATCTGAACCAATTCTGATAATGAAAGTGAACAGGAACCTCTCCCACTAAATACTAGAAGCAAAAGTATAGCTGAGCCTAATCAGGCAAATTCTAAGAAGAAAAACTCAAGTCCTATTACTAAAGACAAAGCTCCCACAAATAGAACTCCAGTTGCACCTCCCCACAATCAACCATCATCCTCCAATCCTCCCTCATCATCTAAAACACTAGTAGTTTCAGACTCCATGGATTATAACATTGTGGAAGACATGAAGAAGACTCGAGCAAATATTTTTTTGCATGAACATAGCAAGCTCAAACATCAACAAAAGTTGTTGCTTAAAGAATTAAATGACGTACCTTCTTCTCCTCTTCCAACTAGTGTATTACCCAAGACTGCTAAAGGATTAGGTAAGCCACCATCTGATAAGGTAGATGCTATTGATGTTGTTTTAATTGGGGACAGGTTGAATTCTCATACTCCTCCTTTTCTCTTGACTTATGAGATCTACAATAGAAATTTGCATAACTGCCTGATAGATTCAGGGGCTTCATCAAATATAATGCCAGCCTTAGTTTGCTCCATATTAAATATGGAGCCCCAGAAGTCTGCAGTTCATATTGCTCAATTAGATCGAACTAAGGTACAAGTTTTAGGAGAGATTAATTCAGCTACTATCATATTAGAAGCTGATCCTAGGGTTATCCAAAGAATTGATATTAATTGTTGACATCCCTGAGTTTTATGGTTTGATCCTGAGCAGAGATTGGTTTGAAAAACTTCACAATTATATTTCGACTGATTGGTCTCACGTGTGGCTTCCCTATAATGGGAAACCAAATGAAATCAGAATAGATCGCAAAAAACATTTGACTCATACAGTAATTGAGTTTGAACAAGAAAATCAATCTATGGCCTTCAATAATAACATTCTCGGAACTATTCGGCTAAGTCATTTTTTGGAAATTTTAATGCTCAGCAATCCCTTTTCCTGTTAATAGTGTCATGTCACAAATCGAAAATTTATCCCATACTGATACCTCAAAGTGTGTCAATGTTGCAGACGAACTTGTAAATAAGCCTTTGTTTTGGTGTTTGTATTTTGATGGATCAAAATCCAATATGGTGCAGGAGCAGGATATATTTTAGTCAATCCAGAAGGATAAAAAACAATGTGATCATGTCGATTAAAATTTGAGTGAACCAATAACACTGCGGAATATGAGGCATTGATTCAAGGGCTCTATAAAGCAATAGGCCTGAATATCCAATATCTGAAAGTATTTTGTGATTCTGATATTGTCATAAAACAAGTGAGAAATACTATCCATTGTCTCTCGGGACATCTCAAACATTATCAATCACTTGTTAAAGATCTCATAACTCATTTTTTGGCATTTTACATTTCTCCTATTCCTAGATGACAGAATGCAGCAGCCGATATTTTGGCTAATGTTGCTTCTAAGCTCCTTCCATCCAAGGATTATAGTCCAAATAGATTTTCTATTGAATTAATTTTTCGACCATCTGTTCCAAATAATGTCTCCAATTGGCATGTATTTAATCATGATGAGGATATCTTAAATTTCCTGACTTCTGAAGGATCTTATGATGAGAAGATTATCGATGAAAGCGATCATGATCTTCAATTAAAACAAAGACTCAATGAAAATCATATTCCTAAATCTGTGGTCAAGCTAGAAGATCTTTATGATATTAAGGATAGATTCAAAAAGGTCACTAATGAAAAACTTCAAAGTTCTACTTTAAGGTTTGAATTAGTAAATCTTGGCACTGAGGCCAAACCCCAAAATGTCAATCTAGGACTTGGGCTTTCATCAGAGGAAAGATTTGCTTTTATCAGATTATTAAAAAAATACAAAAATGTTTTTGCTTGGAATTACGAAGATCTGAAAACTTATGATACCTCTATCATTCAACACACAATTCCAATGATTTCTGATGAGAAACCTGTACAACATAAGCTAAGGAAAATTCACCCAAATCTTGAAAGTCAAATCAAAGCAGAGTTGAATAAACTCCTTAAAGCTAAAATAATCTTTCATGTCAGACATTCTAAATGGGTTTCAAACTTGGTACCTGTGAGGAAAAAAACAGTGATATTAGGATTTGCATAGATTTTAGAAATCTCAACAAAGCATGTGAGAAGGATAATTTCCCATTACCAACAATGGAATATACACTACAATCAGTTGTTGGCTCAGAGTTAATGTCTTTTCTTGATGGTTTTTTAGGATATAATCATATAATAGTACATCCAAACGATAGATTAAAGACTCATTCCATGCTAAATGGAGAACATATGCTTATCAGAAAATGGCTTTTGGTTTGATAAATGTTGGAGCTACTTTCCAATGAGCCGTGGATATAACCTTCAAAGGTTTGATCAATAGAACAGTTATTGTTTACTTAGATGACATAACTGTTTATTCTAAGAAAATGACCAATCATCTGCATGATTTAAAACAGATCTTTGAACGTTGTAAAAAATATGGGATTTCTTTAAATCCCAAGAAATCATTCTTTGCTCTTAATGAAGGTAAGCTCTTAAGGTTTATTATATCCAAAGATGGCATATGCATTGATCCCGATAGGATAAAAGAGATTTCTGATATTCCTTTGCCACATAACAAGAAATCTATGCAATCATTTTTAGGACAGATAAATTTTGTGAAAAGATTTGTTCCTAATTTTTCTCAGATAGTTTTACCCTTGTAATCTATGATTAAGAAAAATTCAGTTTTCAAATGGGGACATAACGAAAAAGAATCTTTTGACTCGATCAAACAAGCAATCATTAATGCTCCAGCATTGAATACTCCGAATTTTTCTAATCATTTTATTTTGTATACTTTAGCCACTGAAACATCTTACGTTGTTGTTTTAACACAAATCAATGACCAGCAAGTAGAAGCACCCATATCTTTCTTTAGTTCTAATTTGCAAGGTGCTGAAATCAACTATTCCAAAGTTGAAAAACAAGCTTTCACTGTATTTAAATCTATCAAACACTCTATACCATTTCTCCTAAAAACACATACTAAAGTGATAGTCCCATTCTCTACAGTGAGACAATTGCTAGTTCAAAGGGAAGTAGGAGAGAAGAGAGCTAACTAGGTAACAACTTTACAAGAATATGATATCGATATTAAACCAACGAAAATTGTTAGAGGGCAAGGTTTTTGCAGGTTATTGGCAGGAGCTTCCAATATTCCAGACCATGAAGATTCAAACAATACTGCATAAGTAAATGAGATAAGTATCATTAATTCTGAATCTCAATATGATGATCTTATATTTTACTTGAAAAATGGATATTCTCCCCCTGAATTCAGTTACAAAAACAACTGTGCCTTAATATTAAAAGCCAAACATTCGAAATCATTGATAATGTGTTATTCAGGAGAAATTATGATTTGATTTTATTAAGATTCCTGGAAAAAATTGAAACACAAATGGTTTTGCGGGAATTGCATGATGGCCCAGTAGGTGGACATTTTGGAGGAGACACTACAGCTCACAAAATACTACATGTTGGATATTATTGGACGACTTTGTTTAAAGATGCCCATGACTACGTAAGGAAATGCAAGATATGTCAAATTGCTAGCGGAAGACAAAGGAAACCAGCCTTTCCTTTACAAACAGTAAATATTGAGCAACCATTTGAACAATGGGGGGTTGATATTATAGGAGAGATTGTTCCACATTCTTCCAAGCAACACAGATACATCCTCACGGCCATGGACTACTTCACAAAGTGGGTATAATCAATTCCACTAAAGGTAGCCAATTCTGATGCAATTATTGAATTTATTGATCAATTCATCATTACAAGGTTTGATTTAACTAACGCGCTCATTTTTTATAATGCATCTTATTTTTCTGGGAATAGTATAGTTGAATTTGCTCTTAAGAGAGGTTTAAAGTTAAAATACTCTGCAAATTACTATCCTCAAGGAAATGGCTTAGCAGAGTCAACTAACAAGAATCTCAGCAAGATTATTAAAAGAAATGTTGATAAAAATAAAAAGAATTGGCATAAATCTTTAATATTTGCATTATGGGAAAATCACATAACTCATAAGGCCTTAATAGGTACTTATCCTTTTAACTTGGTGTATGGGAAAGAAGTTGTAATATCGCCAAATTTAGCACTCCCATCTCTAGTCCTAGTACAATTTATTGAAGAAATCCCGTCTTCCTCCATTCAATTGAGGTTTGATCAAATCCTTAAATTGGATGAGGTAAGAGAAAATGCCAAAATTACTCATGCTAAACATCAACAAATCATTAAATCTTCTTTTGATGCAAGTTCTGTCGGCTCAAAAACATTTCAAATTGGTGATCTTGTTTTGAAATGGGACAAAGCACATGAAGACAAAGGTAGGCATACCAAAATTCAAAAGATGTGGCTTGGACCATTTTAGATCATTGAAAAGATAGGCTCATCAACATTTCTACTGCAAGAATTATCAGGAAAGATGGATTCTCTTCCTGTGAATGGGCTTATCTTAAAGAAATTATTTTGCTAAGGAGGTAACCCCTTCTTATCTGTACATATTTTTTATGCAAGCTAGTTTCTTTTAGGAAATGATGTTGTAAATAGTCTCCCATTGACTTTTCACTATTGAAAAGTTTGAAAAAAAATTGTGAATATTGGCTTTCAAAAAAGAGAACCTTTCAAGGAAATGATTACAGTTTTGGAAATTAGATAAAACATGAAACTCTAAGAACCTCTTTAAATTTGTGAAATCTTCCAAACCTATAAAATACAGTAAATCATTTTGAAGTTTTATAAAGTTAAGAAAGGTTATTTACAATAAGGTAAAGACTCTCTCCAACTAAGCATCCACAACTCTAAAATTGTCATCCACAAACTCTTAAGGAGTAAGTCATTCACCCCATCCACTAGTGTAATTCTAAAATATATCTGATTTAAAAGATAAGAGGTCTTATGACGAACTTGCTTACCATGATCATAGGGTACTAATTAAACTGACATTACCAAAACTGCATATCAAAACAGAGTAATGGCTTATAATCATAAGACAAGGGGTCTGATTATGAGCCAACTTGTTAAGTTCAATTACAACCAGTGAATGGCATTGTCATCATCTGGCTCCCAAACCAGGACAATGGCTTTTATCCAAAAAAAAATGAAAAAGTAAAAAATAAAAAATACATGTAGACATATCTTTTGGATTTATCTTTCAAAAATTTATACTCTTAGATGGCTGGGAAAATGAATGCTGACGATTAAAAGGTAGCCCTGTTGAGACTATAGATGTTTGCTGGCAACAGAGGCACTACCTGTGACAAAAGAGTAAATATAAAAAGCTAAGTTGGAAGAGCCCCCTACTTTATCTTTAACAACTAATCAAAGCTTGAAGAAACCAAAAAATGTTTTTATTTTATCATAACTGTTTGTACAAGAAGTTGCAAAATTCATATATTTTTATTCAAAGTAAATTTTTATCTAACCAATTCTTAGATAGTTGTCTTTTTCCTCAATTGATTCTACTCAAGAATGTTTTAGAAATTTCATTATTTTCAGAGATAACTGTTTCTCCCAGTGAATCACCAATTGTTGTGCTATACAACAATCCCCCTTCCCCCATTTCAATTTTTAAACTCTTAGTCTTAAAATGCTAAATAAGAAATGGGTCCCCTTTAGAGTATAAATAAAAGAAATAAACTTTTGAATAAAATAAATTTTCAATAAAATTCACATGAAAATTGCTTTTAGAGTATTTAGGACTGCTCATCACAAATTGCATTTCTTTACAACCTGTGAACATCCATTTGGAGAGCTTGTGATCCAATCAAAGTCATATCAAATCCCTCATTGCAAAGTTTTAATCAAAATAATCCATTTATAAAAACACAATATGATGTGACTATCATGCCTCGCACACCATTAATCCCATGGAATGACTTAAAGTGGCATTCAAAACTTACGATGCGATGAGGCTATCGCAATCACATATTGTTGATTCATAAGGAAGCATCCAATACACTGCATTGAAGAATCGCAATGCGATTTAATTATCGCATGTCACGCTCTCGATAAAATCAAAGTGATAAATACTATGAATACATGCGGTAAAGGGATGAATCGATTATAAAGAAATAACGTGATTTGCCAAGATTGAAACCCGTTGTCTTTCCATGCTAGCTTAGCACTCAACGCAATCGCAACTATGTAAAAAAAAAAAATTTGAGTGCGGCACTTGTAACACCCGATTTGCAATACACGATTATTACACAAATATTAAAATAATGAAATCGTTGATTGCAAATCGTAGAGTCATGGCACCTATTCTAGAAGACAAGACCGTTACAAGACTTGCGATGCGACATATGATTTCAGCATTAAAGTTTCACATTGGAAGTTACAGTAAAACATTAAGGAGCAGTTATCGGTAAGTCCTTTGAATATTTCATCCATGATAGCTAAGTAAAATATAACATCTCATGCATCTAATGTGCTTAACTGTGTTTGGTATGTAATTTGTATTATCTCTTATCAAGTTTTTTGACTGTTACACTCCTCTTTCTCGTTTTGCAGAGCTGACTGAGAATCACAAAATCAGGAAAAATGTTTAAGAAATATTGAAAGGCAAAGGCCCCTGTTATAGTGGAAGAGGCACCAGCAAAATTGGTGGTAATTGCATATACTACCTGTCTAGGCCTTCATAAAATCTCGTCGGAAGGAATATATGCTTTACTCAAAGCAAAAAATCCAATGGAGATAGAGGAAGAAGCAACAGACTGATGGCACTAATTGAATAGAAAGCACGCTCAATGATTTGGCCAGCTCCTTCCTCCATAAAATAACAGCCCAAGCCAAAGTTTTACCATATAATGATTTAGTGAGATGGGTAATCGAAAGTATTAATATAACAGACAGAGCTTTCTTCACAGCTGATGAGAGGATGTTCAGGACATTCAAGCCTGAAGATGTCAAGAAGATGTATCATTTTCTAGATCCCCAGCGGCACTACAACAAGGCATTTCTGGAAGCTTTTGCTGAGGAGAATGACATAGAGTCAGACCCTATCAAACAGTGGAGACATTTTCTAAACAAGCATAAACACAAATCCTCTGGTATGTACTCTATAGACTCCTTAGCATCTCCATATTGTTATGTTGCTGTAATGGTATGTAGGATCTTTGGAAGCCCCGATTCTGCTAGGTTTTCTATAGAAATGGTTCCACTAATAGAAGCAGCAATCAA
>APFE030758071.1:0-29768 GCA_000404065.3 Pinus taeda | reverse complement strand
AAGCTAGAATGCTTGCCTAAAGAACAGTTTCCCTCTAGAAACCTTAATGACCAATCACTCCATATCATTAAGAAGGGTCAAATATAGGCTCTCTAGTTATGACCATGTAAGGTTGCCTCACATTGAACAATATGCAAATCAATCAAAATGCAAAAGAGGCACACTAGAGGAACCTATTACACAAGAAGAACTGAATGAGAGAGCAAGAAGAAATCTTCTTAAAATGGTTGACTTGGAACTTCCTGCACAGGTATTCTCTCTACCAAACCCTCAAGTAAGAGCAGCTGCCTCATCCTCCATAGCACATCAGGAGGCAGTCAAAACTACAAATCAAGCACCCAGCAAAGGCAAGGAAAAAGAGATGGAGCAACAGGTACAGCAAGCACAGGTTCAGCAACAACAACAGGGACATCAGCCAGAAAAGGAGCAGCCAGGGCAAAATGAACAAACAGCAGAGGCCCCAATGGTCACAGAGCAACAACCAGTACAAATGGTGCCTCCTAGGCAAGAATCAAGAATTGATACTTCAGTCCTCCAGACTCCACAAAGAGAGAACATAAGCAGGAAAAGGGATAGAGAGACTCCCCTCACTACCTCAACAACTCAAGGGGATAAGAGGCAAAGGTTGAACTCTTTTTCAGAAGAAGAAATGCCAATAGGGCAAACTTTGGGTATGGGCCTGCCCAGCATGGAGGCCTCAGCAAGTTCCTTCCAGTAGGAACAAGAGAGGGCAGCAGGAGGAGAAGTTAGCTCCTCAAACCAACAGAGGAAAGGGGAAAAGAGCATCAAGCAGCAGTTCAAGGATATCAAGAAGAGAAATGAACCTATAAGGATGAAATTGTATAATGATTTGTTGAAAATGGCTCCCACTAACCAGCAAAGACTCATGTCTGCCTATGATGTACATGAGGGTAAAATGACAATGAGCCATTTCACACTAGCCGTGCAGCAACCACAGTCAGCTACCGATTATATCAGGACCAACCTTGAGGTCCTGGCCAAGGACATCCACCCAATGGATCAGATTGAATTACACAAACAAACGGGTGAGATGGTGTATGCCTCCTTGGCAGAAAAGACATTGGTGAACTACAGGCTACAAAATAGCCTAAATAATACCACTACACAACTTGAGTTGGAAAGGGAATCCTCTCAAGCAAAGGACAACAGGATCAAAGCTTTGGAGGACATCATAATAGAGCTTGGGCATGATCTTAAGGATGTCAAAGTAGTGCAGGAGCTGTTGAAACTAAGGGATGTTGATATGGCAGAATTAAAGAAGATGATTAAAATCCCAACAACTCTTCATCCCCAAACTGAAGAGGTTGCCTAGCTAAGACAAGACAAGGATGCAGCAGCTATGCTGGTAACACTATACAAAGAGCTCATCCAGACACAAGAGAAGCTGGAGGAATCAGAGGCTGCACTTCAGGCAACATTACAGTAAAAAGAGGCACAACAAACTTCACAACCTCCCCCAGAAACAATTAATCTGGAGGAAGCTCCTCAAACCACTGCCCCTCCCAGTCAACAGACACAGCAAGCAGCACCCTCCACCTCAGCACCAACAACAGAGCAGGTTGAAAGTCTTGATATGCAGAAGCTGAGAAATGAAATTCAAGTCTTGGAGGCCCAAATGTCAGAGCTGAATCAAGCCAAAGAAACTCTGGCCAAGATCAATGAAAAATATGATAAATCCAAGCAAAATGTAGCAGAAAGGGAAAGAGAGGCAAAGGCTCTCAAAAAGAGAATAAATGAGCTAGAAAAGGAGTTCACACTGGACAAAGTAACTGCTGAGCTCAAAAGAATCCTATGGGCCAATATTGGCCAGTCCATCACAGACCAGTGGGAATACATTGAGGCCATTCATGAGCAAATGGGGCTCATTGGAAAAGCACACAGGGAAATCCAAAGGGCAAGGGCATCTCTAGGGAGCATGCCTGAGGTTGCCACCAGAATAATAAATGTGCTTAGCTATAGGAAAATCTATCAGCTCATCAAAATGGGAATTGCCAACGGGACTGAGACCATTTCAATGGTCAAAAGGGTCCTGACACTAAGAAACCTAATATAGACCTTAGAAAGAAGAAGCGAGGATATGCAGGCAGACATCAATAAATTCCAGGACAAGTTCATGGCATTGCAAAACAGAGGCCTTCCTAGCTTGATGGAGCCCTCAGGAAGGCTACTTTCACACAAAAAATATGCCAAGAGGGTCAACACCTTTGCTGCCAATCAGATTGCAGAAAAGGCCAGCACATCAGCAGAAACAGGGCCAGCATCAGGACAGGCCCTTTTCAACAGGGTGGAGAGCTTATTCTTCATTATGAATGAAATTAATCACTTGTTTGATGAGCCTCCCAATTTTTATAAGTATACAGAGGCAGATGAGACCATACAGTCAATTTTGAGGCATCAATTGCATACACAGGAAGTCTGGAATAGTTTGATACAATTACTGCTAAACCAAAGCCAGTAATTATGTTTTTTCCTTTTTTGAAATATTTAAATTGTCATGCACAGGAAAATAAGGATATATCAGCATGTATGCAGAGAGAGGCTGAGCCAACTCAGTACAACCATTCGGCCACCACAGCAGCACTGGCAGTCACAGGTGACAGGGCCGAAAAGCTACAGGAGGACAGAGCTGCACAGACACGTCATTCAGCAGTTATAACAAAGCATTCAACCGACTAAGTGAGCTCCAAAGGTCGAAATCTTCTGACAGGAGTAAAAGAGCATTTATGTTGTATTAAAGGCTGCACTAACTTCTTATCTACTATTTCTGTACGAGTTAAAGAAGATATTTTATTTCTCATATGACTCAATGCCTGAGATATTTTGTATGAAACACTTCTATATATTCCCCCTCGCATGAGTTAGCAGGGGTTGGATGTTGGATATTATTGATATCTATTCTATTGTTCTTTTACTGTAAACTCTCAGAGAAGTAATACAAAAGATGATGGAATTTCCAAAGCTATGGCTTGCTTGATGCATTGTGGTGTTTAGCTGAAAGTTACAGGATCCCTACGTATTTCATGGCACAATAAGTTTTTCTTATAACTCTTTGTTATGTGTTTGGTTATCTTTCATATCTCTTTCAATGTTTCATGTGTCTTACAGTGAATAGCAAGGAAAAATAATAGTTCCAGGATTTAATCACAGATTACCCTGAACTCAATCTAAGCCATTTTGAATGTTTTTCTTCAGTTATAGTAATGAAGGTGTAATTCTTAATTGCTACCCTTTCACACTATATCTTTCACAGTGATTATTGTTCCAGGAATTCAAGTTTGCTCCTGAGGAATTTATCTTTTTCTCACACCCCAGCTTAGTGGAAAATTATTAATTGCTTTTCACTGGTTGTTTACATTCCACCATCATAATTTCAAGTTTGTTTCATGAAGTATCTGAATGGCCCTGTAACTCTAGCTGATCGTACTCAAGATTTCAAGAAACCAATAGCCAGAGACTCCATTGCCCAATGGACTAACATTATCTGCAGATCTCCACTTTAAGTACAGAAAGACATCCTTCCAAACAAACATAAACCAAAACCCATACTTCATAACTAGCCTAAAATCTCCACAGAACAGAGACAAACCTTAAAGAGAGAGCCCTCTCTGATTACAGTTGGGCTAGAAGCTGTAGTCTAAAGATTGGTTAGTGGTTACCCTGGCCGTATTCCCTTGGGAGTCAAAGGGAACAACCCGGGTGTTAACAGGAAGTATAGCCCCATAAACTAGCAAGATCCTAGAAATTGTTGGTTTTGGAAATGTCTCAATTCTACAAATTTATCACTTTGTCAAATTTATAACAGCGATCAAAGTGAAGGGTATGAAGTTCGAACTCATCAACTTTTGAGTTAAGCAGTGAAAGCATAACTTGCAAATAAATTGAAATTGTAAAAAATAGTGGCAAATAAACAAGATAGAAAAAAATTAAACACACAAATTGACACAATGTTTTATGTCGTAAGACCCTCCTTTTGAGGGAAACATACACAGGGCGATGATAATCGATGTTACTATTAGTCAAGGGATATTTACAATAGCCAACTCATAGACATACATTATACAACCATTTAACCCACTCTCGATTCATTTTATGTTTTCTTATTTCCTTTATAGGCTTACATGTACGAATAGAAACCTATCATATATTTTCCAAATCCATCCACAACTTTTAAAGCAGTTACATAAGAAACCTTTTACATAAAACAAAAAAGTTTCTTTTATGTTTTTTTTCCAAAAACTTATATTAGGAAAAAAAAACAAGCCAAAGGAACCAATGTTAGCTATTATCCCAAGAATATAGCAAACTAGTTGGCAAGTTTTAACAATCTCTACCTTGAAAATAATTTAACTTATATATTATGTCCAAATTCTTCATCACCTTCCTTGCAAGCCAAGAGAAGCTAAGAGCCATTTTAGCTTCTCTGACAAGACTAGTTTTGTGAACATGTTTGCACAATTTTGCTTTGTATGTACTTTTTCCAGAGCCACCACTCCACTTTCATCAATAATTCTTCTTACAAAATGGTATTTAATAGGTATATGTTTTGTGTTATTATGATAATCTGGATTCCTTTCCAAATGAATAACACTTTGATTATCACAAAATAATTTCACCTTGCCTTGTATCCTTCCAAACTCACCTAGAAAACTTTTAAACCAAATTGCCTCTTTGCAAGCATGTGAGATAGCTATGTATTCTGCCTCAGTAGTGAATAAATAAACTATGTTTTGAAGCTTTCAAATCCAACCAACAAATCTAACTGCAAGAGTAAAAACATATCCAAAATTGGATCTCCTCCTGTCCAAGTCACCTGCAAAATCTCAATTAACATAACTACAGACTGGATCACTACTACCATTATAGGTGATATAGTAATTAGGTGTGCCTTTAAGATACTGAAGCACCCATTTCACTATTTCCCAGTGCTCTTTACCTATATTTTCCATGTATCTACTGACAACACAAATTGCATGTGAAATATATGTTCTTGTACAAACCATCGCATACATTAAGCATCCAATTTCATTAGCACATAGCACATGAGACATATACTCATTTTATTCATCATTACTAGGACACAAACTTGAAGAAATATTTAAATGAGAGGCTAAAGGGATTTGAACAAGTTTCACATTATTCATACCGAATCTTAGAAGTATTTTCTCTACATAACCCTGTTGTGATAAGAACAAATTACCATTTTTTCCATCTCTATGTATCTACATTCCTAAGATTTGTTTTGCTGCTCCAAGATCCTTCATTTCAAAAATCATAACAACCTAAGCCTTTAACCTATTGATCTCAACCATTATTTTCCTTGCTATAAGAATATTATCAACATATAACACCATAATAATGAACATGCCATTTCCCAACTATTTAAAGTAGACACAATCATCATACTCACTTTTGGTAAAATTGTAGCTCATCATAAAGGAATCAAACTTATTGTACTATTGTCTGGGAGATTACTTCAGGCCATACACTGCCTTCTTGAGCTTTCAAACAAACCTCTTGTTACAATTTTTAGCAAACCCTTATGGTTGTTCCATATATATATATCCTAATACAAATCTCCATGTACGAATGTTGTGTTAACATCTAGTTGCTCTAACTCTAGATCAAGTAATGCAGTTAATGCTAACACAACTCTAATTGAAACAAGCTTAACAACTGGTGAAAAAATATCATGGAAATCAATACCTTCCTATTGATAGTATCCTTTTGCAACCAATTTTTCTTTGTGGTTTTAAATAGTATCATCATCTCCTTTCTTCAATTTGTAAACCCACTTGCAACCGACAACTTTCCTGTCCTTAGGAAGTTCGACTAGATCCCATGTCTTATTTATTTGTAAAGCATCCATTTCTTCTTTCATTGCTTCTTTCCATTTATCACTATCAAATACTTCCAATGCTTCCTAATAACAATTAGGTTCTACATAATTAATAATCAAAGAAACAAATGTAGCAAAATCATTATACCTTTTAGGAAAAAATTTGATTCATGTAGACCTTCATACAATTTGTTGTGATATTTCCTCAGTTTCCTAATAAATTTTTGTATCCTCAATAGATTCTGTAAAATTTTCTTCATTAACATCTTCATGATCCTCCTCCCTTGAAGATGATTGAATTTCCAACTGAAGTCATTGAATCTCTAGTACTTATTCATGTTTCATTTCACCATCTACATTTGATTTTATAAGTGATGATTCATCAAATATGACTTCTATGTTAACGGTGATTTTGTGGATAGTAGGATCCAAGAATCTATATCCCTTAACGCCATCACCATATCCAACGAAGATTAGTGTTTTTCATTTTGGATCTAACCTAGAACATTGATTCTTTGGAATAAGAGAATAGGAATCAAAACCAAAAAAATTAAGATTTGAATAATCACAAGGTTAACATGTCCATATCTCTGCTGGAATCTTATAGTTAACCATAGTTGATGGCGACTGATTTACCAAATAACACGTTGTAAGAACTACTTCTTCCCAAAATTCCTATTGAAATTGGAATTACTGAGAATACTCCTTACTCTTTCTAGAAGAGTCATATTCATGTGTTCAAAAACACCATTTTGTTGAGGAGCATAAACCATGGTTTTATTTCTTCCGATCCCATATTCCTTGCAATAATTTTCAAATTCCTTTGAATTAAACTTGGTTCCATTGTCAAATCTCAAACATTTAATTAACCTACCAGTTCTCTTTTCAACCAAAGCTCTATAGTACTTGAAAGAATCAAATACATCAAATTTTCTTTTCAGTAAATAGATCCACACCTTTCTAGAGTAATAATCTATAAATGTTACAAAATATGAAGATCCTCAAAATGAGACTTTAGGAGATGGTCCCCAAATATCTAAGTGGATTTAATCAAGGATAATCTTACTAGCATTTCTTCATGTTTTAAGTTCCTGTCTAGATTGATTTCCATACATAAAATGCTCAGAAAAACTCAAATTCATAGATTTCAAGCTTGGAAGTAACTTATGATCAACCAATACCTTCAGCCCTTTCTCACTAATATGAACCAACCGTTGATTCGATAAATGAGTAGAGTTACATTCACCTTTAGATGCTAATATTTGATGATATGTTTCTGTCCTTCCATTAAGCTTATAAAGGTTCCCAAACCTTTTAGCCTTCATGACTACCGAGATGCATTTCATCACCTTCGTAACTCCACCTTGAACTGTACATTTATAACCAATGTAATATAACACTCCCAAATATATTAAGTTCTTTCTAAGCTCAGGAACATGTGTCACCTCCGTTAGCATTCTAGTAGTATCGTCATACATTTTAATCTTGATACTACTAATCCCAACAATTTTGCATGTAACATAATTACCCATGAAAAGCACACCATCATCAATAAATTGGTATGGAGTGAACTGATTCCTATGAAGACACATGATGGGGAATCAACATAATCTAGAAACCAATTATGATGATGTTGATAAACATTAGAAGTGGATAACACCTCATCAACAATACCCGCACTAGTTTCAGTTCTGGTAGCTTCCTTTATAGAGTCATTTTTAACAGTTTGTTCCTTTCTATTTTCAGTAATACTTCTTAATATGACATTATTTGTTATAGTACCAACACTTCAAATTACACTTCTTGCCTCTAGACTTCGATCTTGATGTGTCTCTTGAATTCTAATCTTTTTCTTTTTAATCAACCTCTTGCCAGCATTGCTGATGTTGAGGTTTCATGGCTAGATTTCCATCGAGTTTCCTCAGACAATAAGTCTCCCACAATAGCATAAAAGTTAATGGTATCAATAGAAATAAAATGGATGGAGGTTACAAAATGATCTGAATAGTTAGGCAAAGAACACAATAGTGTAATTTCTTTGTCTTGTCCTTCGATATTTATATCTATACTAGACAACTGACATAAAAGAGTATTGAAAGAAATCAAATGATCATATACCTTTTTACCTTTCTTCATATATAAATTGTATCAATGTTGCTTCAAGTAGATTCTGTTTGTCAAGGAATTACTCAGATAAATGATTTCTAACTTGGTCCATAAGCTTTCATCTCTTTTCTCTCCAATAATGTTGAATAACACATCATCTACAAATCAAAAATGAATAACACTGAGGGATCTTGCATCCATGTAATCCCAATTGTCATCATCCATGCCCACAGGTTTCCTTTCCCTACAGAGAAATGCGTTTGCCACTCCTTGCTGCACGAGCATATCTCACATATTAACCTTTGATAGCTTAGAGATATTACTCCCATTGAACTTTTCAATTTCAGACTTTGCACTCTGCATCTTTGTCATGAACACAAAATTTTCTTGAAAGCTTTGATACCATTGTTGAGTTTAGCACTGAAAGAATAACTTGAAAATAAATTAAAATTTCATAAAATAATGGAAAATAAACAAGAGAGAAGAAAAATCAAACACATTACTTGACATAGTGTTTTACATGGTAAAACACTCCTTGTGAGGGAAACATCCATGAGTCAATGATAATCGATATTAATGATAATCGATATTATTATTATTCAAGGGATATTTAGAATAGCCAACTCACAGGCATACATTATCCAACCATTCAACCCACTCTCCATTCGTTTTGTGTTTTCTTATTTTCTCTATGGGATTACATGTATGAATAAAAACATATCAATTGTTTCCCAAATCCATCCAAAACTTTTAAATAAGTTACCTAACAAACTTTTTACTTAAAACAAAAAAAATTCCTTTTATATTTTGTTTCCAAAAACTTCAATTAGGAAAAACAAACCAAGCCAAAGGAGCCGAACTTAGATATTATCCCAAGAATATAGGGAAATAGTTGGAAACATATAACATTAGGGCATGTATAATGCATTATGCTTCCAAGTGCTTCCCCAAATTTGTAAAGATTCATCTCGTGCTAAAGAAAATAATACTGATAGTTGGAACGGTGGGATTCTGGATATCGTTGTGGTAGTTCGGTTGTCATTCTCGTTGTGATTATTAAAATATAATATATTATAATTGGTAGTAGTAATGCACTAAGACAACCAAGCAATAGAGTTGAAATGATTGGATTATGCCTAATTACATTATAGTTCCATAGAATTTCGGTGGGGCATACTAGATATAATTTGCAACATCTAGATTAGAAAACATGGTTTGTTTATCGATTGGGACTTTAAAACATAGAAATATATGATAATAATAAAAAATTGACAGTTAAGGGGATTGATTCATACACTATGTGAGAGTAGTAGTTTTTTATGGTCTTGACGTGCATGAAATCCGAAATACCATAAATACAAAGAAATATAGCCCAAAACACATAATTATAACATGAAATAAGACAAATTGCAAGATATTTTATTATTCAGAAGTAGAATACAATGTTCACTTGCCTCTTCGAGGGGGAAACCTCCAATAGAGAAGAGCTCAATTAAAATAAGACTAGATTATCCTTCCCCTAATATTTAATACTATTTATAGCTTAATGACATCCAAAACCCTAACTACTAGTGGTCCCTTGCATAACACAGGTTAACCACTTTATTTATTAACTATGGCATGTTTACAACTAATTGTGTTCCCTTTTGTATAATGTGGGTCAACCACTTATAATTATTATTAATGTTTACTGTCTTTATTGACTCTCTAACTAACTATGATTCTGAATTGGCTTCTTGGCTTATTACATAAATAAAGGGGTTAGGGTTGGACCCTAGTTACATGCCCTCCCCCATCAAAAGAAACCTTGTCCTCAAGGATGAAGGTGCCGAAACTGTTGAAGAATAGTGGTTGGTTCCCATGCCGCATCTTCTAGAGAGGTTTATTTCCACTTGATGAGGAATTCCTTGATCGTGCAACCATAGAGATGTCTTTCGCGAGTATTAGGGAACTATTTTAGTTAAAGCTAAAGTGACCCTTCCTCATCCAATTATGGCAGAATGTTTTGAAGCCTATGATTTTTCTCCACTACTTTCTTGAGGCATGATACATGGAAGATTGGGTGTATTTTTGAAGTAGTTGGCGAGCCTAGTTTGCAAGTGACTGCTCCGATACACTAAAGTATATGATAAGGCCCATATAATTTGGGTTCTAGTTTCTGGCATCCCTTTCCCTTGAGAGAGGTTTTTTTATACAATTGGTGTCATAGGAACACATGGTCCCCTACTTGAAATGAGCACTCAGAAAAATGTTGGTCAGCTTGTTGCTTCATTCTATTCTCAGCTTGATGTAGATTATCTTTGAGATGAGTGATCATGGAAGCATGGTTTTGTAGGAGCTTATGAACTGTCTATACTTTGGAACATCCAGGGATATGAGAAACTGGTGAAGGTGGTAGCTGGCCATACATTGCCTCATCAAGTGTCATATTGGTGGCTTCATTATAGTTAGTATTATACCACTACTTAGCTAAAGGAAACTACTCTACCCATTAATGTTGTTTGTCTAAAGTGAATCACCTCAAATATGCCTCCAAAAATTTGTTGACTGCTTTTGTTTGACTATCTATTTGGGGATGATAATTTATACTTAGATGGAGTTGATTTCCTTGGAGTTTGAAAAGTTCCTCCCAAATTTTGTTGGTGAAAGTAGGGTCTCGATCATACATAATGGAAGTTGGCATGGCATGAAGTTTGAAGATTTGGTCCAAGAAAACTTGAGTGACCAATGTTGGGGTAATTGGGTGTGGAAGAGCACAAAAGTGAGAATATTTGGAAAGTATATCAACGACCACCATAATGAATTATTTTTTGCCTGGATTTTGGAGACCATTAATGAAATCCATGTAAACATCTTTCCACATGGAAGAAGGGAGTGGCAATGGTTGTAAGGTTCCTAATACCTTGATCATTTTCCCTTTGTTGTGTTGGCATATATCACATTCAACTACAAAAGTAAGAATGTCGGTATTCATGTTGGTCCAAAAGAAAGAACGATATGCTCATGCATAAGTCTTTTGAAAGTATGAATGTCCTCTAATCAGAGAGGAGTGCAACTCATCCAAGATGCGATTTTTGAGGGTGGAGGTTGGGGATAACACTACATGATCCTTGTAGTGAAGAATCTCATCCTTCCAAGAGTAGCTATTTGAGGAATTAGCATATGCTCTTAATTTGTTAATGAGTTGGAACAAATAGGGGTGGGAGAACCATTCATCATGGGCCTATTCAATCTAATCTAGTATGGGTAGAGAGAGTGGTAGAAGGGTGAATTCATCCTCAAATTGGTACAATAAGGCATCAACCACTACATTGTCATGCCCCTTCTTGTAAATTATCTGATAATCATATCCCACCATTTTTTCAAGCCATTTATTTTGATGTGGCAACGATAAAGGTTGCTTCAAAAAATATTTTAGGCTATGATGGTCCGTGCGATTATTATTATTTTTACTCTGAAAGAAATTTTACTCCTAGCTGATCAATAATGTAGTGGACGAATTCTAGAAAACTTAATACTGCCAAAAATCCTATGAAAATTGGGCTTGGACTCTAGTAACAGAAACCGCAAGGTCTTGGTATTACAGAATGTACTACAACAATATGATCTGGACTATGGCTGCCAAAACCCTAATTGCACAAAGATTCTTACCTGCGATGTGACAACCCCAACTGCTAATCTAATATCTACGGCAGTGGAAGAACCCCAACTCTTGCATCTGATCTGTACGATGGTGGCATAACCCCAAATATTGGATCTGACTCAGACAACAACAAACAAATCCCAACAATTGGATTTGATCTAAACGAAAATATAGGTGGTGATCTGCACATAGCTAAGGGAAATATGGTCTCAAGGGAGTTTCAAGTGCTACAAATTTCAATATACCCAGGGGTCCAACAATAGTACTCGACCCAATATTTTAGGGCGCTAACTAAGGAGGATCAACCATACCCTTAGCCGTACTACCTGACTACCCTATCGTATGTGTGAGTAATCTCCCCGAGTGTTGTTCTCAATGTACTGTAGCAACAAGAAAACTTATGAATTAACTAGGTTAGGTTTCAGGTTACCCTAGGGGACTTCTGATATACCCAAGGGTATGTGGAAGTGCAGTCCATGTGTGGTTCTATCTAATGCGCTACTACTTGAAGGGGTACCCACATAGGTTACAAGGGAGTCCAACAAGTGTGACCACCTCTTATAGCTCCTGCATCGTTACCTCCCAAAATCCACAGATTTATGCACTCAATGACAAATTGTGTGGTTTAAAGATGTTAGAACACATCCCTAGCCTATTTTTTTTAATGAAAATTGGAGGTACATATGGCCGAGGAAAGTGATTTGATACCACTTGTTATGCTCTTGACTTGTGAGAAATCCAAAATACCATAAATACGAAGCAACATAGCCCAAAACACAAACTTATCACATGAAATATCACAAACTATAAGATATTTTATTGTTTAGAAGCATAATACAATTTTCACTTACCTCTTTTAGGGGGCAACCTCCAATAAAGCAGAGCTCAATTAAAATAAAACTTGATGATCCTTCCCCTACTATCTTAGAATATTTATAGCTCAATGACATTGAAAACCCTAACTACTATTGGTACCTTGTATACCATGGTTAATGACTTTGTTTATTAACTATGGCCTATTTACAACTAATTGTGATCCCTTTTCTATAGTGCTAGTCAACCACATACAATTATTATTAATTCCTATAGGCTTTATTGGCTCTCTAACTAACTATGACTTTGACTAGGCCCCTTGGGCTTATTACATAAATAAAGGGGTTAGGGTTGGACACTAATATAGTTCTTGTTAATGATAAATCTATTCCAAGTAGTTGTGAGGGCCACATTCCTATCGGGGATTTTATCTTGGAGAGCATTTGGAAGCAAATGGTTTTTCATCATTTTTATTTATTATCTTATTGTGAGTAAATATCCACATCTATACTTTCTACAATATTTGTTTATTTATGTGGTTTAATTTGTGTATTTGTGATTTGTTTTTTTTTATTTTTCTTGAGTGTGACCCTACAAGGTCTCGAAAACAAGAAATGCTTTGTCCCACAAAAAAAATAATGGAGAAATACATGGTCATTTAATTAAATCTAAAATTCTCAACCACTATGAAATTTTCCCCAAGTAGTCGTCATACTAATATAATTAAATCCTTAGATTTCACCTACAACATGTAGAGTTGATTAGTGTTTTGAGAGTGGTAGATATGTGCGGCTCATAATGGATTCTATTTTAACAAATAAATGTTTATAAAGGAGTTTCTTTGTTAAGTCTTACTTTACAACATTGTGCAGAGCTTTCCTTAATGTCATTTTAATTTGAAGAGGGATGAGGAATGTGCGGAGCATTGTGCACACGAAAAGCATCTCTCAAGAGGTAAAAGATTCAAACGGTTTTAACTACATTTCAATTGGTAAAACATTGTGATTTAATATTCGTGGAGTAAAAAATTGGAGTGATTATGAAGCATGATTTTTACTTAAGGAAATAAAATAATTTTCAAATAAATTTCAATCAGTTTTCGTTTTCTTTGCAAATGCTAACGCACATTGTAGCAACATTTTTTGCCGCCTGCTCAACCACCAAAGGGACCTGAAACATTGGGAAAAGTGGTAGTAGTGTTAGGGACAGGGGATATTCACTCAATGAACCTATGACATATCACGTGCGTTCGTGGCATATTAAACAATACCCTTAATTTGACTACATATTGTAAAATCCCTCTAAAAATCACATTGTTTAACCCCCTACCAATATGAACCCAATACAACTTCCCGATTTAAAAACCCCCTAATTTCACTAAATATTGTAGGTACCATTTTTTCATTAACATTTTTTATACCGCTTTATATTTTTTTAGTAACTTTAAGCTCTATTTTTTATATTTTTCAATATAAAATCCCTTTACCCATTATATATCTCCCAATATATTATTTCATTTCTTCCTCAATATATATCCCCTAATATGAACCCACGTTCTATGATATTTCTCCTGCAGTGAAGCCCCCGTGGTTAGGGACAACAGTAAGGCATGATAATGTCAGTGTGAGCGCACTAAACTACAGAATTGCCACTCAATAAAGTTGTTTTATTTTTTACTTTTTTTTTTTTATTTTAGTTATTTGTCAGACACTGACAAATAGCAAAAATAAAACACCCTCAATCAAGGGAGTTATGTCCAATCAGCCAATAGATATATTCAACAATTTCATGAAACTTCGGTTAAACTTGTAAAAACGTAGCAAAAAAAAGCAAAGCCAATGCACTTTGATCTAGAGGCAAATGATATAGTCCATTTAGGCAAGTAGAGACATATGAAAAAAGTGTAGTTGAAACCAAA
Source organism: Pinus taeda (assembly GCA_000404065.3). Lineage (NCBI taxonomy): Eukaryota > Viridiplantae > Streptophyta > Pinopsida > Pinales > Pinaceae > Pinus > Pinus taeda. The sequence goes on along the minus strand of APFE030758071.1, from coordinate 15,431 downwards.
AGACAGTGTAATGTCTGATAATATAATTACATAACATGAATGATCATATTAAGTGTAGCAAAACATGTGTAGCAAAACAGGAGACTATGAAGATGTAATGTATCATGATGTCTCATCTACAAGTTGTTACTACTCTATAAAAGGCCTTTGATAATATTGATAAACATCCTATCCTTGTTGTTCCTATATCATCCATTGACCTTGACATTGTTGTGCGCCCTCCTTGGAAAGACGATAAAAAATCTGGATCCTTTCCATGTAAATATGATTTAAAGTGATAATCTCATCAAATAGACTTTTGAGTGTGTGAACATGACATTGAGACTGTACATTGAACCAATTGATAAAAAGTTTGGAGTCTCCAAATATCTGAAGTCGATGACATTGCTTCTCAAGTGAAAAAATAAGGAGCAGTCCGAGACTATTGAGTTCAGTGAAATTATTAGTGCCCCTGTCATAACCCATCTTTGGTTTAAAGAAATGGTCCCTAGATAGATATAAAATAGCACCTCCACCACATCCTATATTTTGTGTCGGTCCATCAAAATAAGGCCAGGGGATCAATTTATCAATGGATTCAGGGGATATATTTCGATCATGTTGAGGATGCTCTTACTCCAAGATCAGATTGTATAGCGCCTTAATGTGTGAACAAGAGTAATTCCAATCAGGGGAAATAGCTTCAAATATATGCTTGTTCCTTCCTAACCAAATGCCCCAGCAAACCAGTAATGGGAGATTACGGAGTTTGATAGAATGGGCTTTATGCCACCAAGAATTCCAAGCAACCTTTATAGTATCACCCTACCACCAAATGTTAATAGCTAATGAATGATAAATTTGATTCCATATGAGTTGTATAATGGGGCATAATAAAAAAATATGATCTAAAGATTCAAAGTTGTTGTTGCATGAACAACATCGAGAGGGGCCTTGAAAAGATCGTTGCTGTAAATTATCCTCAGTTGGTATCTTGTTTCTTAAAGAACACCACATAAATAGTTTCACTTTTGCATGGGCTCTGAGTTTCCATGTCAAATGGCACCACCAATATTTGTGCTACAACTCATGATCCGAGTAGATGAATAGGTAGCCTTCCTTTGGGTTTTATCTCCCATGTGCAAATCTAGCCCAAATTAGCTCATCCTCATGATCGATGATCCTAACATGTGTCTTCATGATTGCATTGATGAATCTAGTCCAGTCTTGTCCCCACTAATTCAGGATCATTAGTTCCTGAGATGATTTCTAAGATTTACTAAAAATTGATGAATTATCCACGTCTGCAACTTTAGAGAGGTATATGATGCCAGTAGCGTCCAAGGGAAAAGTAATACCTTGAGGGAGTATGTGGGAATTCCCACAACTAGACCATGCGTCCCTACCATTTCAGGCACTCTCACCAGACCCTATACGCCAAGCCATTCCATGTTTAATGATGAAAATGGAGTGTATAACAACCCTCCAGATAGTAGAGATGTCCAACCTACTTCTTATAGGGCTATGGATCCATTCTAGGATCGAGAGGCAGTATATATATTTATAGTACACAACATCCTTCCATAAGCTGGTGTTAGTGAGTAATCATCATCCCTTTTCGTTACGAGTGCTTTAGAAATCAAGGAAGATTTTTCATCCCCCATCCACCCCATTTCTTAGGTCTGGAAATCTAATCCCATCTTACCCATGAAAATGTATTTCCCTCCTTGTTCCTTCTCCGCAAGAATTTGCAACAAATCTGTTGCATTATGCTAATGATGCCTTTATGAATCCAGGCTAATGCCATGCAATAAACTGAAATGGCCTCCAATACTGACTTAATAAGCACCAATCTCCCTGCCTTGGATAACCAACGATGGTGCCAAATGTTAATTCTAGCGTTGATCTTGGCCACCAACCATATCCAATATACTATGAGGTATTTGTAAGGTTTGAGTCTAAATCCCAGATACTTAAGTCCTTCCAACGCCAAATTTTTTGTAAGGAAATCTCTATTGGGCATATACACTCTCATGTTGTGTACAATTTATCGACGAAATGGTTGATTTGTTATGATTAGTTTCCATTCCCGTAGCCTTGCAAAAGGTTGATAAGATATGCTAAAAACTTGGAGAATCACGGATGGATCCATCAAGAAATATGAGAACATCCTCAACAAATAGAAGATGAGACAAGGTAGTAGAATCGAATAGTTTAATCCCATGGACACTCACAAAATTTCTATCTTCTGATATAGGTCTACTCAAACCTTCCATAATTAAGAGAAAGAGAAAAGGTGATAACAGACACCCCTCTCTAAGGCCTCTCTCATCATGAAAGAAATTGGATGCTACACCATTAATCAGAATGCTATAAGAGACTGAGGTGATAGAACACATGACCCAGTTAATAGAGGTATGAGGGAAATCTATATGAGTTAGAATAAGTTGGATATATATCCAACTGACTCTGTCAAAGTATTTTGAGAAATTGATCTTGAGAATAATGCTTTTTAGATTCTTAAATTTTGTAGAGTGCAAGCCTTCCTCGGCGGTGCCAACGGCTTCATGGATTTGTCAATGGTTTAGAAAGGAAAATTGCTCCTTTGAGATGTGTTGAGATAAGATGGGCTTAATGTGATTGACAATGATTTTGGAGATAATCTTGTATATACTTGCACACGGAAATGGGCCTAAAATCATCAAATGAAAGTGGCTTATCAATTTTGGGGATTAGGGCAATGAAGGTTGAATTAAAGGCTTCATATATTTTTCCATTGGTCCTATAGTCTTCTATAACTGTAAGGAGATCCTGTCTTATTAGTTCAACTAAAGTCAGATAAAATTCAAGAGGCCATCCATCCGGACCCAGAATCTTATCATTCTTGAATCATTTCAACACCGCCTCCACCTCCCCCATAGTAACAGGTTTATTCAGGTTCTCAATCTCTTCATCAACAAACCAAGGAAAATGTCTAGCCACCCTGAATGTCTTAGCTATTGATGCTTCACTAGGGGCACTAAACAATTGCCCAAAAATGTTTGATGCCCATATCAACCATCTTGTTGAAGGATTGTGTCACTTGACCCCGTATATCATTAAGATACAAAATCGTGTTTATTGCCTTTCTTCCTCTACCACATTGCTGAAAGAACTTTGTGTTATCATCACCAGCTTATAGCTAGATGGATATGCTCTTAAGTCTCTAGGCTTCTTCCTTTTGTCTTAGCATTTTGAGTCTCTCTCCTTGAAGTCGTGGCAGGGGGAGCTTAGACTCCATGGATATAAATCCATTGTTGCCTGAATCCTCAAGCCTGGCTAGCTCAAATTCAATCTCATGAAGATCTTCTTCATCCCTCTTTTTCTTTAGCTTGGCCCATTCTATCATTCTTTGTTTGAATCTACTCAGATTACTAGCTATGAGTTTCGTCGGAGATCTATCTCTAACCTCACTGTAAGTAATCTATGTGTATTTTACTATATGATGAAATTCCTCCTCTCTTAACCAGGATGACTTGAATTTGAATGGTGCCTTTAGCTTGGGAGATGATCCACAATTTTTAGGAGAATTGGAGAATGATCTGATATACCTCCTGAGCCTACCCATTGAATTATCCTTTCGATCTTCTCGAGTAAAGGTGCCTTAATGAGGAATTGATCCAGCCTTCTGACAAGCATAACATCGACCTTCCTTCTATTTGTCCAAGTAGGCTATACCCGGGCAAATTCAATGTTGGGGAAATTACAATGGTCAAAGATTTGCTCAAAGAAACCGATAAGGGATTCTACCAGTGCATGGCTTCCCCATGATTTAGCATGACCCGTTAAGAAGTTTAGATCTCCTCCCATAATAATATTGTCATTTTTCATAACAGACGCTCCCATTAAGGCCTCCCAAAATTCCACCATATTGTGAGAGGGGCCGTAAATATTTTATTGTCCTGAAGATTATACCTAATTCTTCTAAGAAGACATCTATAGATAATATCCCTTCCTGCCCCCAAATATACTCTATTCTCATCATTCTGTTATTGAGACGAGTCGTGCATCCACCTGACCTGCCCCAAGAATCTAAAGCATGAAAAGTCCAACTAGGGGCAAGGGCATTCAACTAGTTAGTAATTTTATCACCATCACCAAGGGTCTCCTATAGGAAAATGACATCTAATTTTTCCAGTTCAAACAAACTCCTAAGGGATAATCTTTTGCCGGGGCTAGCTAGACCCATGCAATTAAATGATAGCCACTTCATCTAGGAACCATTGCAAGGTTGCCCTTTGCTCTAAAAACTTGATCAAGAGGAATTTGTTTAGTAGACGCCACTTCTGCGCCAGCCCTATGAATGGATTTAGAGATATTCGAGTGTCTACACCTCGACAGCTTAGGACCCTAGGGAGGGGTGCTATTCCAGTGCCACATCCTGAATTTGTCTAATAGATGCCACTTCTGCGCTAGCCCTATGAATGGATTTAGAGATATTCGAGTGTCTACCCCTCGACAGCTTAGGACCCTAGGGAGGGGTGCTATTCCAATGCCACATCCTCACACGTGGGAGGGCTTGGTTAAATCTATTTTTATATGGAAAAATATACTTTAATTAAATAACATTTATCCAAAAGAATTCCACTCGCCTTTACAAGAGCTACAAGTTCAACGTTTGATTTTATTTCATTTTGAAGCCTTTTTTCATAAAATGGGTAAAGCCAGCTTTCTAGTATGATCTTTTCTACCAGTCATCCGCAATTACTCGGAGACAATGTCCATGCGGGACCCTTCGGAGAAGTAGTTGGTGTTTTGAATTAGTGTCCTACATTTATCAGCTTTTCGAATAGTGATCGACATTGGCAAGGGCTAACCAGCCTGCCGTAGGGCATTAAATGCCCTAGTACATGCAGGATGTATAACAATATAACACACTGCCTTGGTGGCTACATAAATTGAAAATAAAGGTAGTGTGTTATATTTTTATACAGCCTGCATGTACCAGGGCATTTAATGCCCTATGACAGGCTGATTAGCCCTTGCCATTGATATTGATTTGCTCAATTTGTGCTTCAACTATTTGACACACAAACAGAATTAATAAACTATAAGTACTCTTTTTCCTTCCAATATATTTGATAATTGACGTCGCTTACTATTTGCAGAACTGCTCTTTCTTTCTTTTTCAATACAACCTCAGGTGGGATTAAAGGCCGAGTGTATTTTAGTAAATTTGACCTGAAATGTGATTGTAACTAGCCACCATTGGAGGTTTCAGTAATATTCTATAATCTAACTGTCAAGAGAGAGTTCAATTTGTTCCAATTCTCTTTTCACATTGAGATTTTAAGATATTTTGGAAAGTTATTATCAAATATATATATATATAATATATTTATTCAATAAGAATAAATGTTATAGAATTAAATTATTTCATTATTATTAATATTTTAAGTATAATTATTTATAAATTTAGAAATAAGCAGTTACAAGTGTGTTTTGAATACTTAATTATTAGGGAAAAATTATTTTAAAATAAGATGATTTATTTATTTTTATTTCATTCAAAATATTTTATTTTTTTTTTTTTCAAATTTGTTTTTTTTAAATTATTTATTTTTTTTTTGAGAATTATAATTAATTTAAAAAGAAATTATGTTTTGTCGACGCCATAAAAAGTTATTTTATTTATATGATATATTAAACATAATGATGATATAATCGTAACAAATTTGGGAAAAAAATATTTATTTTATTTTGGAAATCCATATTACCATATTGAATCAAAATGAATCAAATAATAAATCGTTAAAATTAAAATGAGTAAATATTTAAAACTTATATCACAGTGATGTATACTGTAATATTACGTAGCACGCATTATGCACTTACGGTGAAAATCTATGGGTTGTTCAAACTTCAAAGCACGCATATCTTTGACTTGTTCGTAGGGCCAGCAGAAACTCCACGTTCCCCTCAACTACTCGCTATTATTAGATATCGCTGTCATGTGAATGTACAACGCCGCGAACACCGTATTGTTTCAAAATAACATGTGCGCATCCCATGATGATGACTGTGTAAACTTTTACTCTTAAAGACGATGACTGAAACTCCATTTTCAAAATCAATGTGAGTTTCTATGAATTTTCAGTTCTCGACCTTGCTCCGTTCACATTCCTTTTGGAGGTTTTGTAGCTTAATTATAATCATAATTATCTACCATATTACTCACTAAATTTATAAACAAGTTGAAAAATTCAACAAACTCAAGATTTATTTGTAGGATACCAAACTTAAATGATAAAATTTTAAAATAAAATATAAATATATCGAAAAATGATTGAATTGAGTGGAAAATAAATTCAACATCTCAAAAAATGATAGTACACCTCAATAAATTCAACAGGACTGATTTTTCTTGGCGTTCACATGGATTCGCTTCTTCCCAGACAGTTCTGAGAAGAGAAAATAGAATTACGTAGCGAGGAACTTCGAGAAGGGAAAATAGTATGACGTTTCAAAACCTTTGGCTTCAAGAAACGCTTATCTCCTGTACTCGCGACTGTCGCGGAAATGATTATCTCGTGTCTCGACTTTATCATCTATTTATAGAGGAAGAGAACAGCTGCTTCCTCGAGAAGGTCTCCAGCGGTTATTCATTTCTCTTTTTACTTCTATTTCCGAGGGGCTTTCTGACGTGAATTCTGCGCGCGATGGCGCAGGAAATCGTGTTGAAAGTGCAGTTAAATTGCGAAAAATGCAAGCAGAGAGCCATGAAGACGGTTGCAGGGGTCAAAGGTATAATTCTCTGTTTATTTATTTATTGTGAAGTGGAGCTAAGCAATCGCAGTTTCAATTATGCAGTACTTTATACAAAATTTTGGAAAATTTGTGGATCCATTGCAGGCGTTGTGTCGGTAGCTGCTGACTTGAAAGAGCAGAAGATGACTGTAATTGGGAATGCAGATCCGGTGTGCGTGACGGCTAGTCTCAGAAAATTTGGATTTGCTGAATTGGTGAGCGTCGGACCTGCCAAAGAGGAAGGGAAGCAAGAGCCGCCGAAGCAAGAGCCGCCGAAGCCAGAGCCGCCGGAACAGATTCATACTTGTGTCATTATTCCAGCAAGCTGTAATCACTGCACCAACTACATTTATTACTTGAGCGACGACAACCCCAATGCCTGCTGCATCGTCTGAATTTCTTTCTTCATCTCTCTTTCAAATTTTAGGTCAATAATTTTCCTCTCTTACTAGTCTGATCTGCATGTGGACACCGCTTTGCCTTGCCATGCATTGCGTTGAATGGGTAGTGGTCATGGTCACTAAAGTTTCCGCCGCTGTGCACAGGCACCTAGAAAGAGGGGCCGTTATTCTGAAAGTAGGATTTATCATTTTAATTTCAGAGATAAATGTAGGATATGTTATTTTAAATCCAGTGAAAAATGGAGAAGATCAGATTTGTGCACTGTTGCGTCGCCTTCTAGGGTGCAGATTTCAGTGCTGTCTGTACGCATTTCCAAGAGAGTGGACTAATCTCCACTCAAATCGCGTGTCCATTATTAAATAAAATCTTTTTTCTTTTTTGGGTCTTGTAAATCATTTTCTTTTGCCACATTCAAATGTTTCACATCAAGTTTAATTTGGTTCCGATGAGTTGTCGAGCAAATTCAACAAATGAAGGGTGCTTTGAAATTTTAGATTCAAATTTCCTTATAGAGGATTTGGTTATGATTTTAAATTTTTAATGATTTGTTTTAATTTGTTTGCTTGAATTTTAAAAAAATCTAATTTTTACACTGGTTTTTGGTAAATATAATATATGATAGATATAAAATATAGTAGATTTTTAAAAGATTATAATGGAAGGAAACAAGAAAATCCAAGAATAAAGGAATCTTTATTGTTTAAGAGTTTCAGAAATGAGTAGGTTAATGAGGTTTAGGAGTTGTCCAGAAAGTTATGGAAATTCTAGTTATATTTAGAGAAAATCTGATAAAGATTTTTGTAGATCCAAGGTATAGTTGTTAAACATCAAAATTTTAAGTGTTTTATGAATCCATTTCCACCATCATTCAAACACTGACTCTACAAGATTTTTTGAAACTTTTTTACCAAAATTCTAACCACTTTTAGTCGTCCGAGCATTCCTCCACCTTCTTAAACAACTCCTTTAAAAAAACTTACCAGATAAATGTGAAAATGATAGTATATGTATACTATTTTATCAGATATGGTAAGTTTACTGGAATTTTCTGTTCCAAAGGACGGGCTTTTCCTCGAATTTTACGTTTTTATGGGGTTTAACAAATTCTATATGTTTACTGGAATTTTCTGTTCCAAAGAACGAGCTTTTCCTCGAATTTATGGGTTTTAACAAATTTTATAAGGTTCGTAGGAAACCTAATCCATTTCCACCTGGACCTTTGGATGGTTTTCCCTATTTTATGGTCAATTATCATGACATGTTTTTTTGGGTTTTAACCCATTTTAAAAGGTTCCTTATTATGGAACATAGGAAACCTAATCCTGTTCCACGTGGTGCCTTTTATGGTTTTACCCAAAATTTAATGGTTGATTATTATCAAATAGAGAAAATCTAAACTCTCCTCATTCAACAGAAATATTATATTTTTTAATTATTTTTTTACATTTGGGTTTTTCATTAACATTTATTAATAAAATATGTGATGAAATTATGATTTTATATGCTTTGAGTTGAATTTTTGATATATGAATTTTATTTTTTATTAAATATTTTATAATTCTCACCAATTTTGATTAAATTTCAATTAAAAATGATATATTTATGGAATATTTTTTAGTGAGCTAATAGGCATATCGGAGGATAAGATTATTGATATTTATATTAAACCATCCTTTTTAAAATACATTTTTCATGATATATAAATTTAAAATTCTTAAAAATCAATAAAACTTTTAAATTATAAAAATCTTACATCTCAAACTTATAATTCTAACCTATCTTTACAAAATTATAAACAAATATATCTTTCAAAAAAACAAAAACTTATGACAAATAAAATACACTTCCATTTTCCTTGTTCGGTGGAATTTCCTACCCTAAATTGTGGCAGTTTCACATTTGGAGAGCTACGTCATTGAGTCAAGGCTCTGCATTTATAATTATTGATTTCTTCCGTTATAGTGTAGTTTCCCTGATTACCATTACCATGGTCAGATTTTAACTTTGTTGTCTTTTATGGGACTGGTTAATAGCTTCGGGTTTTCGGACATAGTTTACGGATTTTCAAAACAATCATCGCTAACAAATTTTATTCAATTTCATGATTTGAAAAACCAACACAAGAAATCAAACTTTTCATTATTCCCATATAATTCTTTTTATATATTTCAGAGATGCCCAGACACAAAAATGCCAAAATCCAACATGGCACTTATAAATCACCATTGAAGGGCAACTAGAAAACAAAGTTTTACAATGGAATATAAAAAATATAGAGAATTTCTACCTTTGTGGGATAAAGGGTCCTAAAAATAGTACTCCGTCTGACAAGGTGATAGATTATGATGAGGAGAAATAAATAAATATTTATAGACATCATATTTTAAGAAATTTATATATGATATTAAAAAAAGGTACTATAAAATATTAAGCATTATTCAAAAAAATTCATTAGTTAAAAAGTAAGATTTGTAGGAGATGTTTCATCATAAATATGGGGGAACTTTAGTAAGCATTATTACTGGTGTTGCTTGGATTGATTAGCATTAAATAAGATTTTTATTTTTCTTAAGATTTTCAATTGTTTTATAAATTATTTTTTATTAAGTTAAATATAAGTCGTTTTTTTCTTAATAGTTCAGGTTGACTTATTTCTTATTAATTTTAATCTAAAATTGTCTCTTCATTCTTGACTTGAAGCATTGAATTACACTGGCTGGTTTGAAACGTTCGAACAAAAAATATCTCTTCTGTGTGAATTTTTCCTGAAATTTTTTAGAATTAACAAATATTAAGTCATTGTGTTCTAAAAAAATTTATTATATAAAATAATTAATAAATTACATTATTAACATAAATAATAATGCTATATATTATTTATTATTAAGTAAATATAATTTATATAAACAATCAATAATTCATTTACAACTCAATGTTCAGATATATTAACATATATAATAGGTTAATGATTATATGATCGGTTAATGATTTCACGGAGTTAGTAAATTGATATGGTCATTGCTTTTATTTATCAAAAGTAATTGGGACTTAAATAATTTTTTATCAATATATATCATAATATAATATGGTTGGTATTTTCTTTGTTATTTAAGTGTAATTATATAATTTTAGTTTATGATATAATATAAGTGGTATTTCTTGTTTTAAGTAAAGTTTTTGGTAGAAATTATATAAGAAATTTTTTTAACAGAATTATAAGTATGGTTTTGTTTTAGATAATTTTTTTTTGGATACAAAAATGGTAATATAAATAAGATAGACAAAAATGACAAAAAATGTAGAAATGACAGAAAATGATAAAAATGACAAAAAAAAATGTACAAATGTACAAATAAGATAGATAAAAATGACAAAAGATGTAGAAATGAATAAGAAAATGAAATGGTATATACAGTTTGAGTGGGCGTAATAGTTAAGAATATGTGTTTCCTCCTAAGAGATCAGAAGTTCAAAACCAGAGCAGATAGAGTGTGTATGCCTTCGTAGACTTAGCAATCAAATCGCTTGGCTGTGACCTTAAAACTAGATATTATTATTATTCTTTTTTATATATTCATAATATAAATATAGTATTCTTTTCTTCCCGAAACATACCAAAATAGTTGCTAAATAAAAAACAATTTATTTGTCGAATTTTAAAATTAAACAAAACAAAAATTATATATTAATTATATATTTTGTGCTTGAATGGGACCACTGGAGTTTTCTTCCATTTTTGGCAGAAACACAATAATTTTATCATATGGCATATGGCAAACAGCTAAGCCTCTAGACATGGACTTGATTGATAGCAATAGCCGTACCTCCGAAGCTCCAAATACTTGCAAACGTACAGTGTGAAAGCGTTTTCTATTCCACATTTTCCTTGTTTACCAGCAAATGATGACTTCTTTGCATGAAATTGTTAGAGACAACTTTCTAAACGTCATTTTCTATTAACATTTTTGATGATATCTCCACCTACTCCAGGATATAGAGAGCTTTCTGAGAACCAGTTGTTCACAACTGTTACCACTTTCACCATTTTAATTCTTATGAAATTAAGTATGTCCTTCTCAATTCAGATGACAATATGGAACATATCCACAAAGTCGTCACAATTAAGCAAGATTTCTTCAGAATCAAAGTCACCTATCTTACTATGATCTCTTACAGGTAGTTTTGCCAATGCTTCATTGAGAATTCCTTCATCCTATTCAATTTTTTGTGCTACAGAAATATTTTTCATAAAATCCTGTCTTACAATGACAGTCTGTATGCTGCCAAAGTCACATTATTTTATCTCCCTGGATATACATATAAAAGTCAACCTTAACAAATAAGGGTTAGCAGAGACCACAAAATAAGTTCTTGTAAACACGAAAATGGCCTATTATAGAAGAAAATCTAATGAATCAAAGGGCAAGTCATACCATGATTGAGGCATATCAGATGGGTATTCCATTGACAAATAATAATGTATGCCACACAACATAAGCATTGTAGATACAGGAAGGGGAAGTACTCATGTGGCCCAGTGAAATCCTGGTCTGTGTTTCTAATTTTTTACTGACCAAATCCCCTAATGCTTAAACCCTATAAGCCTAACCAATGCAACCTTCAAGCATAGCTGTCCTGTTGGTTCTACTAATAAAGAAGAATTCCTACCCTTTCCAAAAGACCTCATCTAGGCAACAATCATTGTTTCTTTACACAATAATTCCTTGTGAGGTAGAAATACCATCGAATTAAGAAATTCGTAAAGTTACATCCTGCCTACCCAAATGGAAACAATCAATTATAGCAAAGTTGACAGCCTCTTCACAACTGAATCCTGAGACAACAGTGCAATAGTCTGTAAGAATAGTAATAAAAGTTCACATTATTCATGGGCTCAATACGAAATTAAGGTAGGGGATATGTCCCAATAATAATAATAATAAAACAAATACTAGCAAGATAATTCATAGGTAAATAAATGAAAACATCCCTTACTCGTGAATAAAACATTTATGGTAAGACCTCTATGATAAGGTCAAGGGACAAATTCAGTGGGTTTTTGCATAAATTTCAAAATAGTGTTTCATGTTTGGATAACATATTTGGAGGGAATATAGATATGTTCTTTATAAGAAAATCATCAAGGAAAATTTTAGGGGTAACATTACTCTGAAAATGTAAATAAAATCATAAATATAAATATGTTTATAAAAATATTTCCAAACATTTTACAATTAATTATTAAGGACTAGTAATACTCACCAAGGTTTCTAAACTTTGAGATAAACTTCCATTTTTTTAATTTTCCTTGAAAATCATACACCACTTTCAAATTCATCTAAAAACAATTCTTAGTCATAAATGTGCTCTCTAACTACATTTTGAAATAATCATAGACACCATTCCATATCTTCAGTAAAATGCAATAGTGATAATTTAGGTTGCAACACTAGGAAGAATGATAAATGCACTAGAGTGATAAATGGAAGTATGCTAGTAGAAGGCTACAAATTCAAATAGTGTAACTACTTCTATGGCTATCTTCAACGTTATGTTCCATATGGAATCAAAAGTAAAAAGACTAAATTGAACTGGTACAAATGGTGATCTTCAACCCACTATGCAAACTTGCTAAATAATAGACCAACACATGCTTTCTAACTACATTTTGGAATAACCATAGACACCATTCCATGTCTTCGATGCAATGCAATGGTGATAATTTAGGTTGCAACACTAGGGAGGATCATAAATGCAAGAGTGATAAGTGGAAGTATGCTACTAGAATGCTACAAATTCAAATAGTGTACCTACTTCTATGGCTATCTTCAACATTATCTTTCATATGGAATCAAAAGTAAAAACACTAAATTGTATTGGTACAAATGGTGATCTTCTACCCATTATACAAATTTGCTAAATAATATTCTAATGATTAATAACATAATGTGTTATTAATATTTGTTGGGTATGGGTGAATGTATGAAGACCAATTATATTTTTGGGCCAAATGTGGCAATGAAATTTCAAAAACTTATTTTTTTATCGAATTGAAACCCTCAAAATTCATATAAGTATTATGAATTTTAATTTGGAGTAAAAAGACAATTTGTGAAGAATTATGTTGTTGTCCTAATGATATTTTTTGCAAAATTTCTTACTTTCATATAATATATCAATTTTCCATTAAATAAAATGTTTGTACTTGCAAATTTTCTAACACCTTAATAGGTATGTGTGTGTTCATGTAGCATAATGTAGTATAAAATGTGTATGATTTTTTCATATTAAAATTTTATTTTTTAATGGAAAAATTATAAGTTTTTATTATATATTTCAATTATATTTTGTACATAAGGGTTTTTTGAACTATTTAAATAAATTGAAAAAAAATTACCCTTTTGAAAAAAACTCGTAAAGAAAAAGATAGTTTTAAAAAAAAAATTGGTTGTGTATATCTTCTGTTATTAATTTTTTATTCAGCCACCTTATAACTATCCAAAAAAATTCAAACATTATGTTTAAAATAAATTAGATGAAAATATCATATGAATTCGAAAATGTCAAACTCATATAGCATTGGATAGAGGATTCATTTATGAATCACATGATCAAATATGCCACCTACGAACAAAGTTTTCCCAATGTTCAGTAGGGTACAAAACAATGTTGCAAAGACCTTTGTAGAAGGTGTGCTAAAATTATGGTCTTTAGGAAGTAAGAAGCTTGATCGAGTGCTTAAAATGCTTGATTGAGCATATAAATTTTAAATTTAAATAGCTCAATGAGGGTTTCCTAAACCTTCAATCAATCCTCTATAAAAAAAAATTCAAATCCTTATGTGAATCCCATAATCCCATAATATAGATTTTAGAATCAATAGATATCTAAAATTTAATCCATTAATAATTTAACCAAGTTGATATGATATTATTTTATTAAAAATGACAATTCAACTGGATCTTGGTTATGAACAACATTAGAAAAAAATTATGCTATTGCACTAAGAGGTGCATTCTACAAGAGTATGGTGGCAATGTGTAAGTATACCTTGGTTTGTAAGGGTCATAAATTACCTTCGAAAAAAGTTTTACCACATTAAAAGTTTCAAATTTATTATAATTTTGTATCATGACATGTAGGAACCTTATTAAATCTAATATAATATTAAATATTATTTCTATAATATTAATTAAGAAATCTGATACTAATATTTAAAATTTATATAATATATTTGAACATTATATTTTTTTACATATTAATTTGGTTAAGATAATATTAACTTTAAATTATATAAAATTGGCTATATTATAATACATATTAATATATCAGGATGCATATTAGCTCCAAATATATATGGGAGGAAATAACAAAGGCCTATATTGATAGAGGTGGAGACACAAAGGGAGCGGAAAGGGAGAGATGGAGATAAAGTCAAGGAGAGAGAGGAGGAGGAGTGAAGGAAGAGAGGGAGAGGAGACAGAAAGGGAGAGAAGGGTAATAGAGAGAGAGAGGGAAACAAATATGGAGAGAAGGATAGGAGCAGAGAGAGGGGTACAGAGATGGAGTTAGAGGAAAATATAGGGAAGGAAGAAGAAAGACATATATAGAGAGAGAAAAGTGGAGAGAGAGAGTGGGAGTGATATGGGAGATATTGAGAGAGAGAGATTGTATGTTTGCAGGTGAGATAGAAAGACAAAAAACTAGAGATGGAGAGAAGGAGGAGAGAGTGTGAGAGAGGGAGGAAGATAGTGACAAAGTTGGAGGACCAAGAGTGAGAGAGAGAGATGAGGGAGGTGGGAGAAAAAGGGAGAGAAAGGGAGAGAAATGAAGAGAGATAGGACTTGAGAGGGAGGGGGAGAGAGAGAGAGAGATGGAGTTGTAGGGGGGAGAGATGGAGGTAAGAAGAAATACATACCGAGAGAAAGGTGGAGAGAGAGAGAGAGGGAGTGATAAGGGAGATGTAGAGGGAGGGAGAGAGGAGAGTGCGATGGAAGATATATATAAGGGGAGATAGAGGGATATAAGGGGAAAAGAGAGAGAGAGAGGGAGAGAAGGGGAAGAGAGGGAAAGGGAGGGAGATATAGATAGATAAGGAGAAGAAATGTGTATATTTGTGAGGTGATTTAAAGAGATGATGAAGGAGATACATAAGGAGATAGAGATATAGATGGAAAGGGGAGAGAGGGAAGAAGAGAGAGAGGGAGAGAAGGAGGGAGGGAGAGATAGAGAGATAAAAAATGAGATGTGGAGGGATATATATA
>APFE030758066.1:63335-158146 GCA_000404065.3 Pinus taeda | reverse complement strand
TCATACCTTCTACCATACCTTTACCATGAAGTATTCGAAGGCCCTTCTCTCCAATATGTCTAAGCGTTTGATGCCACAACATGGTCTTCTCTCCAGAGACCACTAGATATTCTGCTCCATTTTCAGGAGCCATAGAACTATTGCACCTGTCAACAACAGTGCTACCTTGCAGCTTGTACATATTTCCAATCCGAACTCCCCGCATCAATACCAGTGCTCCTCGAACCATCTTGTAGGTATCCTTCTTGAACACTGTCTTTACACCTGCATCATCCAACTTGCTTACAGAAATCAGACTTCTGGCCAACGCAGGAATATGCAGAACAACCGAAAGGGTTCTAACCCTTCCACCTTGCACTTCAACTTTACTTTTCCACGACCAATGATTCTAGCCTTCCTATCATCTCCTAAGAAGACATCACCACCATCGTATTTCTCATACTCGCAGAACCACTCTCTACGGGAGTGAAGTGAAAGAAGGCACCTGAGTCAATCAACCATGCCTCATGATATACATGTGTACTTGAAGAAGCCAAGTACACATCCCCACCTTCATCTGAGGTGTTTTCGCCTCTGCAAAGGAGCATCATCAAATCCCTTTCCTTTGTCAGGAGCTTTAGATTTACACTCCCTTTTGAAGTGCCCTTCCTTTCCACATTTCTAGCACACCACCTTTACAGGTTTTCTTGGAGATTTAGATCTCCCACTTGATGACTTATTTTTGTTTCTATTTTGGGACCGTCCTCGTACAAACAAGGCATCACCATTCTGGATCTCCATATTTTTTTGTCTCATCTCCTCCATCAGCAAGGATGAGACTATTTCATCAAACTGCAAGGCAGTTGCATTGCTACCTTTTGCAATAACCAGAGTATCCCACGAATCTACTAGAGAACACAACAAACTGATGCACTTATCTTCATCTAAAATTTTAATATCAACAGATGATAACTGACTTACCACAGTATTAAATGCGTTCAAATGCTTTGTCACCGAGTCTCCATCTTTCATCCTCAGGTTATACAACTTTTTCTGTAGGAATAGCTTATTCACTAGAGACTTAGATTGGTATAAAGTCCCTAACTTGTCCCACAAAGCAGTCGCCATAGCTTCCCCTGAAACATTCAACAATACTGAATCTGAGACACACAATCGTATTGTGCTCTTTGCCTTCCGATCCAACTTCTTCCAATCTTCATCGGACACTCCCATTGGTTTAGTACCTGGATCTACTACGATCCACTAATTTTTATCCACCAACAGATCCTCCATCTTGAGTTTCCATAACTCAAAACTCTGACCATTAAATTTCTCGATCTCTATCTTTCCACTGCTCGCCATCTTCTTTCACCACCAGAATCGATCCCTCAGATCTCCCACTAAACAGGGTCTACCACAAGCCTGAGTGAAACCCCTCAGTAGTAAAGGCATCCCCCTTGAAGCCAAAACAACTCTAATACCAAATGTAGGTTTTAACCCCGTACAGAAATTACCTGCATACGAATTCTAAATCACAGAAAATAAACAATGCGAGAGCATAACACATAAAACACATATACACATAGATTTTCCCCTGGATCCCAAAACCGGTACTACTAGCTTGATTTTTCATTATGTTCCTTTCATTGTTACAATACATATTTATACATGCCGAAGCATCCAATACTATGGACCGAAAACCATCGCGCCCAAAACCATGTGCAAAAAACATGCACAAAACCATAGGTAGGTCCGCCCAACCTAATATAGGGTCTAAAACCAAAATTTTCCGGGGCACTACCCCGGACCCCATAGAGTGGGGTTACTTTCACCCCTCAAACCCCTTGTGACTCCCTTCGCTACGCAATCGGCGCGACGAAGGGGGGGCTCCGCCCCCCTTCCAACCCCCCGGTTAACTACATGGGCTAGTCATGGAAAGAATATAACACAACCTAACAATATCAGCATATCGACGATCTCATATCAGAGGTCTGGATGACAGAGTTCCAGTAGATCGAAGGTCACAACATCAGAGCTTGGAAGAGATCGACACATCAGAGCATCAATCAGATCAACGATCACATATCGAAGGTCAGGTATCTACGCATCACAACATCGACACATCGGAAGGTCAGTGAGTCAGAGAATCAGAACTTCTTAAGATGACAACCTTTAAAAGTTGTGACATGCATATTTTCCGATAGTGTTAAAAACCGTCAGGGAACTCAAATAAATATTAACAAAGGATTTCATCACAAAACTTCTCAAAAAATTAATACAATATTTCTGGTGATTCCAACTTATTGGATTGCAATATGTTCATCTTCCTCTGTGTTTTCATATATGTTAAATTCTCTTCTTTGATTTCATGTCACGCAGCTACTAGGTATATTTCTCGTTAGATGCAGAATCATTTAGATCAAGTTATTGATGGAAAATGCCTATATTGATGTGGAAACAAAGTTTTTAAAAGAAGTGCTCCATGTATCTTAACATTCTAAAAGAATTCCTTTACTGTGATTTCTCTCTAAATCCAGATACATAAAATTCTTAAAGTTTAAGCTTTGTGTGATGGGTTTCTCCTCTATTGTCTTCTACCATTACATCTGTCTTAACAACTGATTTGCTGCAAGATCTCAATTTCCTTTGGCTAGCACTGACCGAGGATTATTTCCTGTGTATTCCTGATTGTACGCTGGTTCATACATTGTATCTTTATGAATGGTTCTGAATTAATCCTATTTGAATTACTGTTGACAAAACTATGGTGCTACAAGTCCTCAAGACAAATTTGAAAACACTAATTAAGATGTCCAGGCACTAGTCTCCTATCAACCCAGAGGCTCTTTCTAGGAGTGACAACATCTTTCTGCGCCGTTTCCAGGGAACGAATCGAAATATTTTTCCCTAGGCATGCCAATTTTTACATTCCCTCTGTTGGGTGACAAAGGGAAGTATGGGTTGAAGATCTCTCACCTTGGCGACTTCACTGTTAGAATCTTACTGTAAAGGTCTTGGAGAATCCACTGTTTCAATCTTATTGTAACCATCCCAATGACCTCATTGTCAAGTCACAAGTTCATCACCCTGGATCTTAAGAGGCCCCATACCCGCTCAGATACCTCTCAGCAAAGAATGCCATCTGTATCTGATCCAGAAAAACTAATATTCAGAAGGATTTGCAAGGAAAAAACCCCTAATACTGATACTCTCGAGGTAGAAGAAAATTTTACATCAACAGGGAAGTCATGAAACATAACTGACTTTAGGAAAAAAGGAAAGAGGATGTAGCTTCCTCAAGTCATGGAAGATAATCCCAAGAACAGAAGATGGAGGAGATGGAGAGGTTAATAAAGAACTCCTTAAATAAACTAATAAAACTGGAACTAGAAAATAGAAACCTTCGATGATAGAACTTCCCGACTGCTAATTGAGGTTTCAATCCCCAATACAGAAGGCCTCCCCTATATATATTGCAAAGGGAGAGGAAAGAACAACAGGACCACATCCATCCTCCATTGTATGTAAAAGATGATCCGGAGGAGCAGATACAAGGTGCCAACGAAGTTCAGGGGAACCTGTATTCCTCTTTCTATGATGAAGAACAAGAAGTTAGAACATATGAATAAGATGAGGATGATCTTGATTCAACGTTAAACGATGATGATATTGCAAACAATTCGCTGATTTAATGTTGGCTCAGCTGCACAAGAAATATGAATTTCGGTCATCTAGAAAGAGATCAAGAGGACAAGACCAAAACGAAGTTACTTCCTCCCAAGAGCCTCCTAAGCTAGCTGACAAGGGGAAGGGGCATTTAGATCCAATTATTAAAAAAAAGGAGTCCTCAGATCCAAACTATTTTAATCTCGAAGTCCTCAAAGAAGATAAGTCACTTCCCCCCTCTAGGTCCATCTATGAAAAAGAAAAATGGATAAGTAGTGTCTGTGGCTGCCCTAACCAAGAAGATGTTGGTCAAATTTTTTTTCAAGAAAATAAGGTAGCTACAATTTTCTTTTGTCGGTTCTATGACCCAGTAGTTGACTACATGACAACATTATTTGGTCAGCAACAAAGGTTGTTTCTGAGGTATGTATCAAGATTTTTGTTTGAAGTTTTTTCATGGTGCATGCTAGTTTTGATTTTTAAATTTCAGCAGCATGGAGGCATTTGGTCCAGCACCCAAATTATAACTTGGTACCATTGGAAGGTTGACCTCAATTGGGTGAATTGTTATGAAACCAACTCACAAAAAGATAGAAAGGATAGATCAATGCCTTAGAATTCAGCCTCTTCGAGGGGGAAACCTCATTTACATTACACAAGTGAACAATTCTTGGATGATACAAATGACAAGACCTCCTTTCTATATATAGGAGTCTAATGGGTCATAATATAATCAGAGCCAACATAACAATAATAATGTAAGGGCACAATAATAACAATATTGGGCTTCTATGGGGCACAATAATAACAATATGGGGAATATATGGGCACAACAATATAATAAGGGGGTTGTACTAATAACAATAAGGGGTTACACTAGTAGTATAGGGACCTAACATGCCCCTCTCCTTAAAAAAGTGTTGTCCTCAACGCTTGAGTAATTCTTGACGCATCTGTATAGAATTCTTGTCCTCCCATGTGGAATATTCAGCGGGTAAGTTCTTCCACTTGATGAGATACTCTGAAATTGATCGATTTCGTAGCTGTCGGGTTCTTGTTTCTGTGACTGCTCCAGGCTCGAATATGATTTTTCCTTCCTCGTCAAGTTCTGGCAATATTGTTTGAACTGGGGTCTTATGCAACTTTTGAATGAGTGGCCACACTTCATCGTCCTTCTTCCATTCATCCCTTGCTTCATTTATCCAATCTGGTTGAATAATAGAAATAGCACAAAACAATGCTTCCACATCGTCATCCTTTCTTGAGAGTGCATCTACAACAACATTTTGCTTCCCTTTTTTGCAGATGATTTCAAAGTCATAACTCAACATATTTGTGACCCATTTTTTCTGTTCTTCTAAAGATAATCCTTGTTCTAAAAATTATTTAAGACTATCATGATCCACCTTGAAGTGTCTTCCCATTAGTTAAGGTCGCCATTTCTTAAGTGCTTGTAGTATTTCCAACATTTCCTTCTCATAAATAGCTTGCTTGAGATGTAGCCAAAAAAATACCCAATCGCCTACATCAAAACTTCTTTCACTGCAATGTTGATCTACCCATTGTTTCATTCGATTCTGCACCGAAGTGGTGTTATCCTTTAAAAGTTGGAGAACTTGTTGTTGATGCTCGATGTGATCTTTCACTTCTTGAATCTTTTTCTTCTTGATATGTCCTTCTATCTTGAGAGTTTGAGGACTCTTAATTTCTTCCAATGCATTACAAGATATGGTTGGATTCATTTCTTGATGCTCGATGTGATCTTTCCCTTCTTGAACATTTTTTTTCTTTATATGTCCTTTTATCTTGATAGTTTAAGGAGAGATAATTCCATCCAATGCATTACAAGATATGGTCGGATTCATTTCTTCTTTCTTGATGTGATCTTTCACTTCTTGGACCTTTTTCTTATTAATATGTCCTTCTATCTTGTGAGTTTGAGGAGTGGTAATTATTGCCAATGCTTTACAAGATATGGTTGGATTCATTTCTTCTTTCTCTAGGGTTGGTTCCTGGTGTATATCCTCTTCTTTTGATGTTTCTTGATCAATTTCTTCCTCCTCTTCATAAATCTATGTAAAATAATTTCTTCTCAGCACACTTATGACCTTTAGTGTATTTGCTATCACAATTGTAACAAAGCTCTTTTTGTTTTTCCAATTGTTGTCGTGTAAACCTTGTAGGTTGTGGAAGGCTAGGAGAAAAAACACTTCCATAATTATAGTCCATGAGTGGTGGGATTCCTTGTTTCCATAATTTCGCTTTCAATTTTTCTTGCCAACTTGAATGCCTTCTCCAATGAATTAGGTTCCCAGAGACGAACCTCATGTTGAATGTTATCCTTAAAGTCCCTATGAAGACCTCAATCCTTTGCTTCTCTAGAATATCATTTACCCTTATATTCAATTTTTGAAAGTCCTCAATCTGCTTTGCCATTGAACCCTTTTGTTCGAGATTTATCAATTGGATAAAGAAGGTGTTACTCTTTGTATCCTCATAATGTGCTATCATTTCTTCTGTGAAAATTGACCAAGTGACAAGTGCTTTACGAGAACACAACCATTTATACCATAAAAATTGATCCAGTTCTAAATATGAAGATGCAATACGTACCTTTTGTAACAGTTGCACCTCATGTAGATCAAAATATTGCTCCATCTGTAGTATCCAATTACTGTATCCTTGCCATCAAACTTCCTCATATTTCCTTTTCTTGATTTTAGTATCTCAATCTTGAAACGACTGTAACTCTATAATTTTGGATTTTCTAGTTCTAAAATTGTGACCTGTAGTAGCCCTCTACGTCCTCTTTCCAATGCCACTAGTCTGATCAAAATTGGATTCTCCAAGAAAGAGTTATGCAGAATCTCCCAAGATGACCTGATTATATACCTTTTCAGAAGAGAGAACCTGTATGAAGTGCCACGTTTCATTATTTTGACTTTCGATTTTGAAAAATATAAACATGAAACTACAGTCTGTCCTTTTTCTGTAACTTCTTACGAAATTTCAATATGATGCTCAGAGAGAAAGTTATGACAATTTTCCCAAGGTCACTTGTTTGAGATGTAATTCAGGATTCTGCAAAAACCCTAACTTCCTCAGATCATATATACTAAACTATAGCGAAAAAAGATCTAAAATTTTGTCCCAAGGTTCAGATCGCGTTCTTCTTAAATGGGTTTTTTTTAGCTTCTATAACTTTGTAGCAAACAAGTTACTGTGAAACTTCCACGATGACCTGTTTTAGATGAAATTCTGAAGCTTGAAAAAACTCTAAATTTCTCAGATCATATTGCTGAAAATATAGCGAGACAAGATCTGAAATTTGGACCCGAGGTTCAACGAGATTTCGTCTCAAATGGTTTTTTTTTAGCTTTTGAAACATCGCAGAAGAAAATTTATAGCGAAAATTCCATGATGACCTGTTTGGAGTAGCAAAAACCTAGAATCCAAAGCTCTGATACCAAATGTTATGAAACCAGCTCACAAAAATATAGAAAAGATAGACAAATACCTTAGAATTCAGCCTCTTAGAGGGGGAAACCTCCTTTACATTACACAAATGAACAATTATTGGATGATACAAATGACAAGACCTCCTTTCTATAGATAGGAGTCTAAGGGGTCATAATATAATCAGAGTCAACATAACAATAATAATGTAAGGGCATAATAATAACAATAGTGGGCTTCTATGGGGCACAATAATAACAATATGGGGACTACATGGCCAAAACAATATAATAAGGAGGTGCTAATAACAATAAGGGGTTACACTAGTAGTATAGGGACCTAACATGAATTGAGCCCTATGCATAAGAAGGAGTTGTATATATAAATACGCTCACTATCTGAGTGTTTAATTTCTAGTTTTTAGAGTTTGTAGTTATGCATTTCAGTTTTATGAGGAAAGGATTCCTAGCAAATAAAGTTCCATGGAGATTTTTCTGGTTTTATAGGTTCAATATATTTTTGACTCCATGCCCAATGGTGCAGGCTACTAGTCTGCAAGTTCTCATCACCTTGCTAGCAAGGCACTGTCCCAAATTGGAGCAAATGTTGTCACTTACTACAAAATGTGTTTTTAGCTGTCCAAGGAGTAAATGAGAAGAGAAGTTTGCAGTAATATTCCAAGACAAAGAAGGACTTGAAGCCTACATTGGACCCTCTCCATTGGAAAGTTCTCTGAACAAGATTTCCAACGACATGTGGAAGTCCAAAAATGGACTCTTGGATCAAAATATATGGTGTGCTAAAGTTTCAAGGATTAAAGCCCTAGGAAGTAAAGAATATCGACGATTTCACATTGGAGCATCACGCATATCAACATATCGACGATCGCATATCGGAGGTCCAGATGGCAGAGGTCCAACAAATCGATGATCGCAACATCAGAGCTTAGAAGAGATGGGCACATCGAAGCATCAAGAAGATTAGTGATCACATATCGACGATTGCATATCGAAGGTCAAGTATTTGCGCATCGCATCATCGACACATCGAAAGGTCGAAAAGTTGGAGAATCATAACTTCTTAAGGTGATAACCTTTTAAAAGTTGTGACATGCATTTGTGCCGATAGTGTTAAAAACCGCCAGGGAATTCAATTAAATATTAATAAAGGATTTCATCACAAAACAAAAGGTGGAAGGGCCCTTTTTTCTCTCCTCTAAAAGGAAACATGGAAGCATATGATAGGTTTCGATAAGCTTCATGTGGCAACATATGATTGGCTCCGATAAATACATGTGGCAACATATGATTGGTTCTGATAAAGATACAATGGCATTTGACATCAACATGAGGTGGCGGTACGGAAGGACACGTGGCATGAAATTTTGGTGTTTTGAGAGGGCCTATGGGGGAAAATATGGGTGACATGTGTCACCACTCATAAGGTGCCACATGGAATGATGACTTCATATCGGAGGTCGCGTATCAGAAGTTTAGGATGTCGACACTCTACAATAGTTGATACTTGAAAAAGTTTTGAAAAGGGGGGCTCTGATATTAGGGCTGAAACATGGTCGAGAAGAACTCAAAGAACCAAAAGAGTAAAGGCTGGGGCTGAGCACAAAGAGCTATCGAAATATCAGAAGTGCGAAATATCACAACTCCCATGTTAATCCTCTGACTAGAAAGTTTCGATAAGAGGGGCTCTAATACTTATCTAGTGCATGGTCAAGAGAAAGTTAAAGAACCTCAGGTGCTAAGTACTTAACAAAGGAAAAATGGCCCCTGGGCAGGAAAAAAATGCCCTAGTGCCCTAACGCTAAGCCTCTGATTGCCACACCTAGTCCCATGGAGGAAAATATAAAGGGGCTAAACAAAAGGGGCCAGGGGCATTGGAAATTGCTGTTTTCATAACGTATTTTAAGAATAATTTCCGATAAGGCAAAGCTCCAATATAACACTATGGTAATATGACAAGACATATTGGGCTCCGATAGTGTGACACTGAGAGGTAAGAGATGGATGGGTTGACAACTACGGTATTGAATGAGGGCACATAGGAGTTGGTAATTGAAAAGGGCTAATCCTGTAAAAGAATTTGTAACAAGAAACCAAGGACAACATTGGTAGCATAAATGAATTTGACTGCTTCTAATGCACGTATTTAGTGAGTTAAATGGAGGTATGGGACTTAGGAAGCAGTGTACAAGTCACCCGAGAATTAATTTCTGAGCATGGAGCGCCCATAGTCATGCAATGAAGGATTGCCAGGTCAATCTCCATTTTTTATCTGTGACAAGCAATCGACAGTTGATCGCTCCCAGCTCCAGAGAGTGGGGAATTCAAGAAGTTAAGGCAAAAGCGACAGGTGAACCGACCGACCAATAAAAGAGGAACATCATGGAAAAGACATGGCTTGATCAGAGACACTCATAGGAATGGTGTGGAGATACTTTCCTTAACCATCATACAATTTTTCTTATTTCTATTATTCTGTAATTTTTTTCATTTTCAAGAAAGGAATCGAATCCTTTGTAATGATTTGGGCAGCAGAGCCATTGCATGTCGAGACAGCTAGTCGATCAGACAACTGGAGCTTGAATGCGATATTTTATACCTATTTTTCAAGCTCTCTCTCTCTCCTTATAAAATGGGGGAAGAAACACTTAAAGAAGGTTCATAATTTTTTGGAAAGAACTCTCGAAATGGACCTTTTCCTAGTTTCACGAAGGCATGTATGGATCTTGATGTACACACATTTCTCAGAAAATTGATACAAGATTTATGGTCATTCCAACTTATTGGATTGCGGTATGTTCATCTCCCTCAGTTTTTTCATATATGTTAAATTCTCTTCTTACATTTCATGTCATGTAGCTACTAGATATATATTCTCATTAGATGCAGATTCATTTAGATGAAGTTATTGATGGAAAATGCATGTATTGATAAAAAATTCCAATATCTCCCATAGGGCGATGAACTTGGCATAATGTTCCCTTTTGGTAACAACTCCTGAATTTTCCTCTTTATTTCATTGTTCTCTAGAACAGAGCGTCGATAGATCGGTCCATTGGGTAGCGGTGCCCCAAGGGTCAGATCGATCGAGTGCTTGACCTGACGGTGTAGAGGTACCCCTGTGGGTGAGGTGAATATGTCCCTGTACTCATCCACCACCTTGTCCATCTGTTGCTGTCGTTTGGAGGAGGTTGTGGCCACAATATTCTTCTTTCCCTGAGGGCAAATCATAAGGAAAACAAATTCCCCGATCTGGGAAATGATATTACTACATTTCTTCACAGTAATCAAAGAAATGGTGGTAGGAAGTGCTACCTTAGGTATATTGTACAACGTATTGCCCAAAGTAGTAATAACAATGCAAGGCCTAGACTCATACACAACATGCTGCTTCCACAAGTATAGTTGGCCTAATAATACATCACAAACTTCAAGAGGATAAACATCACACAGTTCCTCATTTGTGAAGGGCTTGATTCTATAGGGAAGGTGGCACTATTGGCTGACGTGGAGATCTCACCCTTGGTGAAGGTAACTGATGGTGTACAACTACAGTTGTGGTGTGGTCGGTAGGCACAACCGCTTCATGACCTCTGTTGAAATGAAGTTCTTTTGGCTCCTACTGTCAACAATGAACTGCTGCGAAGAACCCTTCACCCACATTTGTGAGTGGAAGAGTCACTCCCCACTCCTCTGGATCTTCGGGCTCATCCTTCTGGATCTTGGTGGTGGAAATGGTGGCACTAGGCTCCACATCCATAATTTTCTTCCCTTTATCATTTCCCTTGTCGATTTAGGGCTCAGAGTCAGAACATGCATATGATTCAGAAGCCTCTAGCTTGGGCACCAATAACTGTTTGTATCGACACTCACTTGTGTTGTGAGTGGGGACCTTATGGAAATTACACCATTTCCCTGTATTCTTCTTTGTCTTCGTGCTGTTTTTCTTTGCTTGTGGCTTCAACAGGTTGTCCTAGGTCGCCCTGTCTTTGCTTTGTCCTTTGTTCTGTGGTTTGGGGGCACCTTTCCCTTGCTTTAGATTCACAGATCCAAAGTCTTGCTTCTTCTGTTTAAATTTTTGGTCAATCTTGACAGTGTATCGATAGACGACGCCAAGCGAGGAAATGTGAATGAGCTCCATCTCATCCTGGATGTACTTGTGGAGGCAGCCACGGTGCTTGAGTACCAAATGCCTCTCATAATCCTTGATACCCAACTTTGTGCAAAGGGTATGGAAAACATTTGTGAACTCTGATGCATCTTGGTCCCTTCCTTGCTGCAGTGTGGTGGAATTTATGTATTTATCTTTATAGCTCTTGAAAGGGTAATATTGTTGCTTGACAGTGTATCGTAAAGAATTCAAAGTGGGTGCGGCTGAAAAAAGTGAGGATTCCATCTCGTCCTTTTGTCCACAATAGGTTTCCCACCAGTCGTTGACATGTGGGGTGGCTTTGAGGAGTGAAAAATTAATATTTTCCCAATTGGAAAAGTCATGAATTGAAAAATATCCTTCCAACGGATTTAACCATCTATCTACGACGTTTACATCTATTTGACCTTCAAATATGGTAATGTCAAAGTTAACTTGTACCTTAAAAGGAGTGGCACCTCCAAAGTGGCTGTTGGATGAAGATGCGTCACATGTGGTTTTCCGCCGAAGGATCTGGGCAAAGTTATCCATCATTGCGTTCCTTTGTTGCTTGAGGGCTTCATCGAACAATATTTTGAAGCGATCTCCTGCCTCCTCATCTTTATTTTCTTCTGCCATGGGAGGTGGTCGAGGTTTGCGAGGTTGGTATTGCAAAATTCAACTAGTTTGTACCCTAACTCCATACACCCTAACCTCATTGGGGACATGCAAAGAAAAATAGAGAAATAGAAGAATGCTCTTATACCACTGATCCAAACTTATGTAGGAACACAAAAAAATACAAATATATACAGTAACACATAGATGCAGCATGTTATGACCAAAAAATTGATCATCTAGCCTAATTTACTAGATGGATCAAAGTACACCATGTAAAGCCAATTTTACCATAGTAAAATTGCTTTCACTGTGAGAAATTACTTAATAAACCACCTTTGTTAAGTAATTTATAGTTAAACCCATGAAGATAATAATAAACCACATATATTTGATTTTCTTCTAGGAATAATAAAAACCATTGTCAAATATGTCCTTGCATATTGAACCAACACGAAAATAAAAAAGAAACATAATATCTCAATTTTCTCTAAGAATTAATTAATTAATCACTAATTAATTATTATTCTTTGTCAAATTTGACTAAATCCCTTAGGAATAATTAAATAAATTCTTGTTTGTTTACTATTCCTTAAGCTAATTCCTTGAGATGTTAAATAAATAATTTATTTATTTATTATTTCTAAATAAAAAGTTTAAATATTTTTTCACTCCTAACCAAATATACTAAAATATTCCAAGTGATTATTCCAAGAATGGGGTTAATAATATTTTATTATTGCTCATTATTCGAGGATAACTAAATATTTTGTTATAAATAGAAGGGCTTTCCATTCATTATTCACTTTTGATTATTTTCATTGTTGCACTCACTGTTGTAACTCTGATTATTTTCATTGTCGCACACCATATTTTTGTTAGGTTTACACATTATAGAGGAGAGAGACTCTACACAAGATGAAGACATTTGAGGATAGCTAAGAACCTAATGTAAGTTTGAGGGAACATCGACATTTTGCAAATCAAGTGTAAAACAAGATAAGTAGGAGAAGTAGTAGCGAACTGTAAAAAATACTAAAATTACCGTACACACCTATAAAATTATAATGCAAGCAATGTACAAATCTCCACAAAATATTTTATCCATAATATCTCTTTATGTAAAGGCCATTTTTGGGCTTTCCCAAAGAGACACCATCATAATCGACCATCTCATAGGCTCCTTTAGCTAATACATGTTTTATAATGTAAGGGCCATGCCACATAGGCTCGAATTTACCTGCACCTAATTTGTCATGTGCTTGCTCATAGACTGAGACTAGGTCACCTTCTGCATAATAACAAGGATTTACATTTTGATCAAATTGAGCTTTGACTCGTTTTTTATGAGCCTCGTTAGCTAGTGTGGCTTCAAGATGAGTTTCATCTATATGTGTTAAGTGAAAAAAACGCTCTTCCTCTGCAGAGGTAGCTGGTAATAACTCGATGGCTACTTTCAAAGATGGAATTTAAGATTCAATCGGTGAAACTGCCTCTAAACCATAGACCAGTTGGAAGGGAGTGAAACCCGTAGATGTTTTCGTAGTAGTACGGTATGCCCACAAGGCTGAAAAAGCATGGCATGCCAATTTCCCTTATGAATGGCAACTATCCATTTAATCATGTTTGTTAAAACTTTGTTAATAACTTTGACTTGACCATTTTCTTGTGGATAATAAGTGGTAAAGCTATCATGGCATAGGCCGAACTGCGTAGATAGTTCATTCATCAAAAAATTGCAAAAATGGCTACCATGGTCCATGACAATGGCCCGTGGGACACCAAACCGAGCAATCACATGATTGAAAATGAAAATTGTTGCAGTTTTGCCATCATCCTTGTATATAGGCATCACCTCAGCCCATTTCGTAAAGTAATCAATTGCAAGGATAATATACCCATGCCCTCCGGCCAAGTGAGGGTTACAGGTGATGAAATCTACACCTTATTTTGAGAAAGGACCGACAACTATAATAGGGTGAAGAGGAGCTGGAGGTGCTTGCATCTTGTGATCATAAACCTAGAAATTATGGCATTTTTTGGCTGCAATAATGCAATCTTTGAACACGGAAGGCCAAAAATAGCCGACATGCAATATATTTTGGGCAGTGGCATACCCTTACATATGACCACCACACGCTCGAGAATGGAAATCATTTAGCGCCTTTTCAGCCTGTTGAAGAGTTAAGCATTGTCGAAAGATAGAGTCAACATCACGATGATAAAAAGTATCACCAACAATGTTATATTGTTGGGATTGGTAGCAGATGCGATGACGATTAGTTTGAGATAACTTAGGCCTAAAATTTGGGTTTGAAGATATGTGATGATATCTCCATACCAAGGATTAGACATACTGATCATAAAGAGAGTTTCATCTGCCAGAGAATATTCTACCACTCTTTCTATGTCAGTAAGGGAAAATCACATAATAATTCAATGAAAAATAATGATTTCTTTTATTTATATCTTTCGAATTCCAAATCATATTCTTGTAAAATGACTATCCATTTGGACTATTTCCCGCCTAGCAATTGTTTGGTAAGAATATGCATCATAGGGCTGCAATTTGAAATGACTGTTGTTTTTCGCAAAAGTATATAGTGATGAAAATATCGAACAACTTGAACAACTGTCAATGCTAGTTTCTCCACATGTGTGTACTTGATCTCAATTTTAGTGAGATTTTGACTTAGGTAATAGATCACATGTTCATTGTTAGATTCATTGTCTTGCACTAATACCATGCAAATGGTGGCATCTGGCATGGCTAGATATATAAAGTAATCTTGATGATAATCAGGCGGATGCAATAATGGTGCATGGGTCAATGCATATTTAAATGCATCAATAGCTTTTTCAGAAATCTCATCCCAAATGAAAGGAATGCCATTTTTCAAAAGTAGGGTAAAACCTTTGGTCAGCTTGGCATAGTTAGATATGAACCTATGTAAAATGTTTGCTTTCCCCTGCAAACTTTGGAGTTGACGAAGACTAGAAGGAGCATGTAAGTTTAGAATTGCCTCTACCTTAAGAGGATCAACACGAATGTCTTATTTCAAAACAATAAATCCTAGAAGTCGATCGGATTGTACGCAAACAAATTTGTGTAGTTTCAAATGAATATTGTAATGCCTACATCTATTGAAAATTTCTTTCAAATGCGATGGATGATCCTCCTGTTTCTTTGAGTGAGCTGGTAGGTCATCTAGGTAGGGTTGGATAATGTGTTTGATATCATGAATCGCGTAAGACATCGCTCTTTGAAAAGTTGCACCAACATTCTTCAAGCCAAATGGGAGTTTACAATAAGAAAAAGTTCCCCATGGGTAGACAAATGAAGTCTTATGCTGATTGACAGGGAGTATGCTTATTTGGTTGTAATTGGAAAATCCATACCCGAAAGAGAAAATCTCGTTTCTGGAATAATAATCAACAATTTTATCAATATACGGGGTTGGGTAATTATATTTTGGACAAGATTTATTAATGTCCCTGTAATCGATGCATACTCAAATAGTTACTTGATTCTTATTAACTGGTACAATATTTGATACCAAATCAGTCAAAGGAACGAGGTAAATAAATCTCGCTTTTAATAGTTTTTCAATTTCAGCTTTTATAACAACAACTTTTCATGGATGCACCAGACGCAATATTTGTCTAACATGTTTGGCATCCAGATAAGTCTTAATTTCATGCACTACAATACTGGGATTGATTCCTATCATTTCTTCATAAGTCCAGGCAAAAATGTCACGAAATTCCTTTAATAGGGATTTATATGTTTGAATTTCTTCAAAAGAACAAGAAGCACCTATATGAATAGTCTATGTAAATCCTGGTTTCACTGAGATGTTTATTGGCACAATTGCCAATATGTTTTCTAAATTCTTTTCAAATTTAGAATGAAGGATAAACATCGGGCATTTAGGATTATTCACAATCTCAGGTGAAAACATAGACAAAAAATTAGTCTCGACTTTGTCAAGGTAGGGTAAGAAAGATGAGCGATGATGGTAATCATCCCATGGTATTTCACCCAAAGTCATTACCTCCATAATGCCTTCATCAATTATAAACTCTTTTTCAAAAGGATCAAGTATTGATATTGGTTCTAAATGTGACAAATGAGAATAATCATCGATTATCATATTCATTCGATTATTTTCAAATGGTGATGGGTTGGAAAAGGAATGAACTGCCTCCCAAGCCAATTCAAAAGGACTAAGAGGCATATAATTGCCATACAAGGCTAATTCTAACTCTGAAGGAACTTTCCAAGGATCCTAAGATTCAAAAGTGTTTGATGTAACCATATTGACCTAGGCAACATTGTGAGGAAAATTTGGTGGAAGGAACACAAAATTTCCCATAAGAGATGAGTCTTTAAGAAGGCCAACACCAACATCTTCATATGCAGTAGTCTATTTTCCAACAAAGGGAACGCTACTAGTACAGTTGGGTCTGCAGCGTAATAGGATAGTTGGCCTACTTACATAATTTTCCTTTATGAGGAAACATAATCATTTGAAAAAATGATGAGACCATGACATACATGGCGTAAGTCCAACTTCTACCCAGTAATAGGTTATAATAAAGTTGAGGTCAACAAATTCAACCTCAATTGCAATCGTTTTACCTTCTAATTCTATAGGTAGGTCGTTCAAAATTCCATAAGGTTGAAAACCTCTTCCATCAAAGGATTTCAAAGTCGTGGGAGAGTGATTGATAGCTGGAGAACCTAAAGCTCTCCAACAAGTGATAAACATAATGCATGTATATGCTCCTTTGCCAATTACCGTTCTAAAAACTTGTTTGGTCTTGATAAAAATTGGTATTTGGAAGGCTAGTTGATGTGGGAGTCTGGGTACATGATTTTCGAGATAAAAAATGATTAGATTAGAGTCCTATGGATCAACTGCTCCTATGGCTGATAACAATAATTTCCTTTGTGATGGAAAAGTCTGTAGCACTTCGAGAGCTGAAATTTCTGAAGGTGACATAGCCAAATCTTCAACAATATTGTAATTATGAGAAACTCTAGCACGAGGATTAAAATATGAATTTCGAAGAACACCCTTAGGAGGTAGTAAAATTACCATATCAGGATTAGCTTTTTCAATTTGTAAAGGTTCAGAAAGAGGAGGAGCTGATGTGGAAGAATGACCAGGTGAACTGGAATCATTTCCATCTACACTAGGAATTTTAGATACATAGTCTTTGGATCTCGTAGCTACCATAACTTGTGAAGATATCATCATGATGTCCATTGATGTGGAAGAAGAATATGGGTTATCGTAAACCATGTTACTGTCTTGAGAAGGAAATGGATCCTTCAAAATAGCGGGAGTAGGTGAACCCTTAACGAATTTGGAAACTTCAGTGCGATGAGGGCATTCCTTGGTGTAATGATCATCATCATAGATTAAACAAGGATAGCGAGGTTTCTTCTTTTCGTCAGACTGTTTATTCTTGTTTGATTTCTCCTTGGGAGTAGTGTTTGGTTTGGTTTTTCCCTTTCCTTTATTTTTACCTCCATATTTCTTGTTTTTTCCAGTAGATGAATCTATGACATTTATTTCAGAAGTAATTGCAAGAGAAGGATCTTCTTCAGGTGAATTTGGTAAGGCCAAAATCTGAGTTTTGTTAAATTTTTTCTTTTTAGTCTTATATTTTTTGCTAACAGAGCCAATCACACCATCAACGGTGTGTGATCCAGTAAGAGCTAGGTTGGTTTGACTTGGGCGAAGAAAATCTGGAAAATTTTCATACAAAGTGTCAGATTAGGTATAAACAAGATCTAAGTACTGGGCACGAGCGATAACTCACTCTTCAGTTACAACGCCACCTTTGGCAACATCTTCAGTAATTACCAACAAAAGTGATTTTATATACCACTTTGCTAAGATATGGTCCAGGATATAAACTTTAACTAAATGATGTCTTCGTCTCCATTCATGATTATGATCTGAAATATAGGTAGATTTTGACTGTTTTAGAGATGTTAAAATTTTAGTACCATTATCATATCGGATGGGTAGTTGAAAATGCATAAAAAAAATAGTGGCAATGGCGTTGAAAGTTCTTAAAGAAACTTGTAGTAATTCAACATACCACTTACCTGTCGAACCAGTTAAGGTTCATTGAAAGAGGTGTAAACTAATGGAATCATTGACTAATGAGTTCAAGGCACACCAAAGATGATAAGTCATGACGTGATTTGATGGGTCCTCTCTTGATTTACCTTCAAATTTTAGAATGTCACTAGGAAACTTCGTAGGGATTACCGACCAAAACAATAGAAAGAAAATGGGATCATTTTTTAACCGAGATAGATCCGGTAAATCCAAAGTCGAAATAAATGGTAAATTAAAGTTAGGGTTATGTTGCAGGTATTGATAACCCCGAGGGACGAGTCCTATTCCTAGAGGAGGATACCTAGGATATCCTGGAATAGACATAGCAGTTAGAATTTGCTTACCTCTTGGATATCCAAGATGAGCCATACCGAATTGTGGTTGAATTGGTACTTGAAAAGTATAACCAGGGTATGGTTGATTCTAGAAAGGAGGACCGTGACCCATTTGAAATTGGATAAAATTTCCCTGGAAGGGTTGAATCTACAAAGGATGACCTTGGAAGAATTGAATTTGAAAAGGTTGGCCTTGAAAAAGATTGACTCTTGGGTTGACCTAGAAAAGCCTTCCCTTGAAACGGTGTTTTCACATATGGTATACTAGGCTATGCCACAGGTGTTTGGGGTGTAGACTGAACCGTAGGAACAATTTGATAAACAAGTGCCTAAGGAATAGTCTGAGTAGTTGGCTACACCATTACTTGAGAATTAATTGGAACAATTTCTTGTGATACTCCTGGGGTGGGAGTTGATGGTGAATCAGAACTATATTTTTAACAGACATTTGCACAACAGACTGAAACAGAGTTTGTGGAGTACTTGGGACAAGATGTTGCAGCAGTTGCTAAACATGTGTTGATGGATTACCTTGGATAGCTTGTTGGACTTGAATAGGAATACCTTGAACAGGTTGTCTAATAGGTTGAACATGCTGATAAATTGGCACTTGAGGAGCAAATTTCATTGGATGTTGATTATATGAAGGATTCTATATTGTGTCCATCCTGGGATACAAAGTACCAACAACAGGTTGAGATACGACAGGTTGACCTAAATCGACTTGAGATATATGACCATAACCTGCATAATTTCCAGTAGGAGGTTTCCCTCCAATTGTACGATAAGATCCGACTAAAGGTTGTCCTCCAGGAGGAGGATATGATGGTTTCCCCCAAGAGGGTAATAACTGCCAGTTGAGTTAACTTGAGGATTACCTACATTGCCTAAAATTATATTTATATATTAATAAGATGTCAAACCTTGGATAGTAGAATCGATTAAACCAGTTGACATAGTTGAAGGTTGATTTGAAGGAGAATCTCTTGAATATGTCCTTGTAAGAGACTAATATCTAGGAGGGACTGATGGGCCACCATATAAAAGTGATTATGGAGAAGTAAAAAACATAGAAGTATCTGATGAAATTTCCCCATAAGTTATTCTAGAGATATCAAATCATGGTATAGTAGAATAAGAAGTAGTGTATCATGGAATGCATGGAACTAAAATGTTCAAGGGCGTAAATCACCAAGGGTTAGGTCGAAAAGTAGAAAAGAGAAGCTCCAGAGTATTTGTCTAATCACTAGTAGAAACTGGTGTATGTGGTGATTCTTCCTCTTCATTAGAGGTAATTTCTTTGATACTAATAAGAACATGAGGTAAACTATCTGTAATAAGAAGTTTTATTTTTGGTGAATGTGGAGGAGTACGAGCTAAAGAAGATGAAGGTGATTCAATTTTAGAAACATTAGAATTAGGTTCTTCGATATCTGGTTCGATTAATTGTGAATCCGAACTCTCTCCAGTATCTGACTTTGTTTGAATAAGTTCAATAATTAATGGATCAATTACTTCTAAGTGTGATTCTAGTGTTTGAGGTTGATTAAATTCATATTTTTTTACTTCAGGTCCTAAAATAGTAGATGTTTCCGGTTGATTTAATTCAATTCTTGTTAAATAAGAAGTTTCAGGTTCATTTGTAGTCTCAGATCCTTTTGACTTTCATATTTAATATTTTATAGCTCACTTGGCGTATATTTAGGGGGTTGGCCTAACATTCTAAGTGATTGTCTCAGTAATTCAGCCATGATGAAATTTTGAAATTAATAATTCACAATATCAAAATCACACCTAAAGCTGCTAAAACATAAAATACAAACAAGGTAACACACGCTAATAAATCTATGAATTCAAACCATACAAACTGACTTGTCACAGAGATCAATAATTACTAGTTGGTGATGAAATCCAATGTTGAAAATATCAAAGTGAAAAGTTTTATAGATATGAGATATTCGAACCAATTACACCGAAAACCTACTTAATGAAACGATCCGGGGCAAGTAACTTTGCTTATGCCATCTCGAGAAAATATTACCCTCCAAAAAGTCCAAGTGAGTCTAGCCAATGTTTGTTCCAAGTACAACAAGACCTTCCGTTTGCCGTCACCTTAGGTAAATCCCTAGTATTATGGTCATTAAGTTTACCAACTACAACAATTCTACTTGGGGGAACAATCGTAAATCAAACATACACGCAAGGGTAGAGTAACAAAGCTCAATCCCCTCTAAATCCCCTCAACATGGTTAATTGGAGGTTTAGTTTCAAGTGACCCGAAGTACCTTTCGACACCATTGTAATATGTGAAAATCGCTCTATCATAGCCAATGAAGTGGGTATGATCACTTCACAGAATTTGACATGATCTCGAGCTTAAATCATGTATAAGAAGAGCTTCCTAGAGAAAAACTGAAATAATTGGATTTCTCTCCCTAACACAAGATTCTATTGTTTGTTTGTATCTTTGGAAAGTTTACACACTTCCCTATTCCAAAGCCCTATACTTAAGCTACTGTAGGTGGTGAGAGCCATAAAAAACATAAAATTCTAATTGATTTTAATTAACTTTGTGTTATTAAAGCTGTTATTTACTCAATAGGTAATGAGAGTGAAACATGTGATATTATGACTCGACTCGAAATTCTAATGCAAACATGCAATTTGTAATCTATTTTTCAATGAAATCCTAATTAAGGGAAAGTAAGAGTTTCTTTGATTTCCTTCAAATAAAATGCAAAACTCGCAACTTCACCAAAATTATTTTCATAAGACAACCAATTTCACTTTGATGTAATCCAGATGCAAAAATAAACTAAGATTTCAAATTTGCATAAGAGATCAAACAAACCAAAAATGTCTTTTATCATTTATCACTTGAAATTTGAAACACACAAAAATCAACCAAGAGTTTGGAAAAAAATGAAATTTTCCTAATGAATGCTTTAACTTAACGATGTTAGAATGTAAATATGAAATATTTCAAAACTGAAATGAAATGATTTCCTTTTTATCATTCTTCACAAAACATAACAATTTCAAAGAAACCCTAATTTGTGATTAAACAAATAATTTTATCACAAATAAGCAATATTGATAATGGATGTGCTGTATTTGACAAAAAATTACAGGACTACAGTGATAGTAAGGACAACCTATCTCTTTTTGATCAATCAGCAAACAAGCCAGACAAAACCCTAATCAATTTTGCAAAAGGAATTGATACCCAAAAAGACTTCACCAAAGCACTCAAACAAGTTAAGAAAAGGTATTGGATAGTCAAAACAAATATGATGACACTTTCAAAAACCAAAACTCAGACCCTCGATAAGAGAAAAGCTAATTTTTAAAAAAATTCTAGGAATTGCGCAGGTGAGTAGTATAGTTCAGTACGCATGAACATAGTTGCTGAGGCAACAATTGTGTATATATGTGCTTTGTGGATGAACATAAAACACACAGATCTTGGAATTCAAAGAAAAAAATAAAAAAGAAAGCAATCAACCTAGAAGGTATGAAAGATCATAAATATACGAAGACTCAGGTCCAGCTAAACAAAAAAGATTGGAAAGAAAAACCAAGGAAAGAGAAGAGAACAACAATATTCCCCAATGGAGTCACCAATTTGTTATGGTGGATAAATCCCTCTTGTTGACAAGAGCGATCTCCCTAGATCCTAAAGGAAACTAGAAACAAACAAACAATTGAATAACTCTTTCCCTAAGCCTATTCTGTTCGAACTGTAAATACAAGAGTATGAGAATAAGCCTCTTACCTATTTGTGAAATTCTACATGAAGATGCTTGTTATGTCTTGATGAAGCTTCCAAATGCTCAAAAAGACCTGTAATCACAGACATAAGAGAGATCAAAGGTATATGCAATCATAACAATTCAAACAAGCTTAATCGAATGATTAAGGATATTAGAAATTGAAATTATCTTAATGAATATCAAAAGAAGCATAAATCATTCATCATTTCAATAAGACAATACAATGGAAAGAAATATTCATTTGTATTAATTCAATGATAAAGAAGAGCCTTACAACCTCTGCCTTGTTGTCATGAGGTTCCTCCAAATTACCTCAAAACCTCTCCTTAGATGGTAAGCCTTCCAATCTAAATCCAATAGCATAAGTGTATCTTTTATAAACCTCCTAATCCCTCTATCCTCTAGTCAATTTATAGGCCAGGAGGAATAAGTTTCAGATCCAAAAGAGAAGGATGAGATCCTCTAATTGGGGGATTAGGGTTCCTTGATGAAATGGAATTAGCTCCATGATCTGAGGGGTATGGCTCAAATAGATATGACCTATAAGCTTTCAGTTGGGATATATTTGACCAACGATGCTTTTGGAATTCACTTTTTATTTTTACTTTTCTTTGATTTATTTCCGCGGTCTTTAGTGGAAGACAAAGTGCATTTCTGCGCAGTTTTCAGGGATAGAAGATGCAAATGCACATAAACTGACTAGGAAAAGTGTGTAGGTCACACTTAACAAGTCATAAAGCCATTTAACCCAAAATTCACATCTTCTTCAAGGGTTTTTGATTG
Source organism: Pinus taeda (assembly GCA_000404065.3). NCBI lineage: Eukaryota > Viridiplantae > Streptophyta > Pinopsida > Pinales > Pinaceae > Pinus > Pinus taeda. The sequence goes on along the minus strand of APFE030758066.1, from coordinate 135,250 downwards.
TTTGACTTCTAAGGGAGTGTTAAGGAACATGTTTATGGATGGTGATAGATCCATTTTAACAGTCAAGTGTCATGGTGACAAAATGACGTGTAACAACAACACCCAGAAAGCTGTGGAGCTCAATTAGAGTGGTTGGAGTTGGACAATATCAAATGAATTGTATCTTGACTGGGGTCCACATGCACACCCTACTCATCAATGATGTACCCCAGATATTGAACTTGGGTCATACCAAAAGTGAATTTCTCCAAATTGGAACATAACTTGTGTTATCGCAGGGTTTGGAGGACGTGTCGAATATGGTGGAGGTGCTCTGCCCAACTTTGGATAAAGATCAAAATGTCTTCCATATACGTAGGTGGCATAACAGTTCATCCTGGAGGTGAAAATTTGGAACTTTCTTGCCTTCAAGGAGTGTTTGGTATGTGTTGTTGAATTCTGGATCGCTCTTGTAAAGATGCGGCCACCCGCAGTCTCTTGCCCACTAGAGTCGAGCATAGTGGTTAGCGCCATGACCGATGGCTGGTTGAGGTAGTCTAAAACATTGTTGGTGCTTCCATTCTTGTACTTAATTTTCAAATGGAATTGTTGTAGGTATGTGGATTATTTTTGCTGGTGATCGTTCTGGAACTTCCCCTGTGTTTGTATCAACTACAGAGGTTGGTGGTCTGTGTGGATGACTGTTTTATTTCCCAGAATGGAACACTTCCATTGTAGGATGGATTGCATAATGGAATACATACCTTTGTCATAGGTGGGATACTTTCATACTGTGTCTGAAAGTGTCTCACTGTGATATGCCATGGGATGGCCTTGCTGAGTAAGAACTACACCAATGACATAGTCGGAGGCATCTGTCACGATCTCAAATGGTTGCTATAGGTATGGTAATGTGAGCATTGGTGTAGAGCAGAGGCGATGCTTCAACTCAACAAACACCTTCTGTTGGGATTCAGACCAAAAGAACTTTTCTTTCGCTCCTCCCTTGGTGACTTGACTACAAGGCCAAGTGATATGAGAGAACCCCAACACAAACCTACGGTAGAAGTTGGAAAGACCCAAAAAGCTGCAGAGATCTGTTAGAGTGGTTGGGGATGGCCAATCCCAAATTAATTGTTTCTTGGCTGGGTCCACATGTACACTCTGATCATCAATGATGTACCCAAGATATTGAACTTGGGTCATACCAAAAGTGCATTTCTCCAAATTGGCAGACAACTTGTGTTGCCGCAGGGTTTAGAGTACTCGTCGAATATAATGGAGGTTCTCTTCCCAACTCTGGCTGAATATTAGAGTGTCATACAGACACATCACCATGAATGAGTTAGTGAAGGTTCGCAAGATGTCGTACATCAGCCTCATGAAGGTTGCGGGGGAATTCGTTAACCCGAAAGGCATGAACAGTCATTTGAAAAGGCCCTCCTTGTATTTGAAGGAAATCTTCCACACATTTGAGGGTTCAATTGGTACCTAGTGATAACCAGACTTCAAATCAATCTTCCTGAAATATTTGGCCGCCTTGAGTTGTTCTAGAAGGTCACCAATCCATGGGATTGAACAACTATTCTAAACAATGATCTTGTTCAACACCCGATAGGCAATACAGAGTCTCCAGGTCCCATCCTTCTTCTGTACCAACATGATCGAGCTCCCACAGGATGATGAACTTGGCTTGACGTGCCCTTTCTGCAACAACTCCTAAATATACCTCTTTATTTCATCATTCTCCAGAACAGAGCATTGAAATATCTGTCCATTGGGTAGCGGCCCGCCCATGGTCAGATCGGTGGAGTGCTTGACCTAACAATGTAGAGGTACCCCTGTGGGTGAGGTGAAGATGTCCCTGTACTCCTACACAACGTTGCCCATTTGCTGCTATCATGTGGAGGAGCCCTGTCTGGAGGCCATGACCACAATCTTCTTCTTGTTGTGAGGGCGAATCACAAGGAAAAAAAACTTTCCAGCCTGGGAAATGATTTTACTGCATTGCTTTGCAGTGATCAAAGAAATGGCGGTAGGCGATGCTAGCTCCAGTATCCTATGTAACTTATTGCCCAAAGTAATAATAACAATGCGAGGCCTAGACTCATACACAACATGCCGCTTCCACAAGTATGGTTGGCCTAATAATACATCACAAACTTCAAGAGGAGAAACATCACACAATTCCTCATTTGTGAAGGGATTGATGCTTTAGGGAAGGTGGCATTATTGGCTGAAGCAGGGATCTTGACTTTGGTGAAGCTACCTAATGGTGTACGATTGTGGGTATGGTGTGGTCGGTAGGCCCAACCACTTCATAACCTCTGCTAAAATGAGGTTCTTTTGGATCCTTCTTTGTCTTCATGGTGTTTTTATTTGTTTGCGGCTTGGATAGGTTGTCCTGGGTCACCATGCCTTGGATTTTTCCTTTGTTCTGTGGTTTGGGGGTGCCTTTCCCTTGCTTCAGATTCATAGATCCAAAGTCTCACTTCTTCTGTTTAAACCTTTGCTTGATCTTGAAAATGTATCCATAGGTGGCACCAAGTGAGGAGATGTCCAGGAACTCCATCTCGTCTTAGATGTACTTGTGTAGGTAGTCACGGTACTTGAGTACCGAATGCTACTCAGAATCCTTGATACTCAGCTTCGTGTGAAGGGTATGGAAAAAATTTATGAAATCTGACACATCTTGGTCCCTTCCTTGCCGTAGCATTGTCCACTTTATGTATTTATCTTCATCGCTTCCAACAGGGTAATATTGTTCCTTGATGGCATATCAGAAATAATTCCAATTGGGTGCGACTAAAAATAGTGAGGATTCCCTCTCATCCTTTTTTTTCACAGTAGGTTTTCCACTAGTCTTTGACATTTGGGGTGGATTAGAGGAGTGAAAATGTAATATTTTCCCAATTGGAAAAGTCATGAACTGAAAAATATCCTTGCAACACATTTAGTCATCAATATATTGCGTATGCATCTAGTCGACCTTCATAAATGGGAATGTCAAAGTTAACTTGTACCTTAAAATGAGTGGCGCCTCCAGAGTGGCTGCTGGATGAAGATGCATCGCCTGCAGGTAGCCGCTGAAGGATCTGGCCAAAGATATCCATCATCGTTTTAGTTTGTCACTTGAGGGATTCCTCGAGAAATAATTTGAAAGGATCTCCTGCTCCCTCACATTTTCTTCTGCCATGGGAGGCTGTCAAGGTTTGCGAGGCTGGTCTTGCAAAGGTTCAATCAGTTTGAGCCCTAACTCCTTATACCTTGACCTTATTGGGGACATGTAAAGAAAAAAAGAGAAATAAAAGATGGATTTGATACCACTGATCCATACTTATGCAGGAACATAACACAATACATATATATACATAAACACAAAGATGCAACAAAAATAAAACTTCATTTTATTAATATCAAAGAACTGAAATAGGCTTACATACATAAATGGAAATAAACTAGCTCGGGAAATGGTAGCTTATATCTGAGAAGAGATGTGGTAGCTACATGCCTCTGAATTGTGTTACAATGAGGCTCAAAGGCCTATTTATTATTGAGAAACAATGGAAAATCCTAAACTTCCAAAAACCTAACCCTAGGAGATGAAGCACCAAAACTATGGGCCCTATTTTGGTAAATTGTTACATCAACTTCCCGGGGTCAGAACTTTGGCATAAAATCTCCGTTTGGCTATCATAATACCTTGTTTCAAATATATCAAAGAGGAAGCGGAAAACAAATATGTAAATCAGTTTGTGACTTTTTTGGTTTATCGGGTTTCCCTAAAAAGGTCTTTTAGTCCCAAAAAAAAGCTCCAGAATTTTAGGACCCAAAAAATGCCAAAAATAGTAAGTTGTGCTATAATTAAGGAAAATGAAAAGAAAAATAGTGGGGGTCAAAGTGGAATATGCGGGTGACTACTAATATCCACCTGGATCACATCCTTAACTCCAATATTCAGCACTGCTACTTGTAATCGGTAATCAATCCATAATTGACTCAAAACAAAGACCATTACCTCCTTTCTCAATATTCACTTGAACACAACTATTGCTTCAGAATTATTTTTACTGCTATCATCCTTTTGTTGTTGTAGAACTTCCTGTTCAACACCATTCTTCCTGCTCATAACTCTGGTCATCTTGAATTTCTTGTAGCAATTATTTTGCATGATTGAGTTCTATCGTCAACCCAACCATCTCCTTCTCAAATCCTTCACCACTCACTACTTTGGCACTTTTCTTTATTTTCTTGTGACTTTCCTTTGAACCCTAGTTATCATTTTCATTTCTTTCTCTTGCTAAATTCTCCTTATCTATTAGTGTGCTGCAACAAACCCTTCTTTTCTCTGTAACACGTTTTCTATTTGTCACCCATACCAAATCATCCTCCTGATATCTTCTCTTTTATAGGTTCTATGTAGTAGAACCTCTTCTTGAGCACTCTTGCTCCTCAACTTTTAAATCTGTTGGCTATTACATCTTCAACCACTCACTCTTAGTTTTATTTTTGGGTTTTGTCACTATTTATTAATCCAAGTTTTTCTTGCTCCTTATCCTTTGACATAACTTTCTATGGAAGATGCTACCAACTCAGTCCTGCAAACACAATTCTTTTAATGACCCAAATTAGCATAAACATCATATTCAATTTTATAATATCTATAACAAGATCTCATCTTCCATTACTTGGTGAACCAATTCCTCTCCAACAAATACACTTGTTCTTTCTCAAGAGCATATCAACTCTTTACTTCCCTACAATCACCTCACTAATTAATGCAAGGTTCCTTTTCTCTTCAACCTCTTATCACTATCAAGATGTCTTCAAACATGTAAGCATCTCCACTATCCAGTCTTTGCTATTTTGACTGCATTACTGGAGAGAAATTGGTTCTACTTTAAGATAGACACTCTCCACCATGTCTGCACAACACCTTATGCTCATCAAATCTCAATTCAACAAAGACTTACCTCAACTTGCTATCAACTAAGATTCCTCCAAGAGATTCCTATATGTTTCTCTAAGAGCTATAAATATGAAAGTTTTCTGTGGCTCTGACTTTTTCCAAAAACATACCTGAGCTCTAATACCACTTGATGGGGATAGGCTGAGTTACCCTAACTTCCCATAACCTAGGACACTCAAATAAAACTCTATTTTCTCTCAATTCTTGAATTCATAAATTAATTTTAAATATGCAGTCAAAATATGAATGGAGGTTTACTTTTTCAAATACTATGAGAGACCTCTCTTAAGCCTTCCAACCCTTTTCTCACCTCATCTAACTCACTTGGGCTTCAACTTATCAATGGCACATCATGATAGCCAAAATAAGCTTCAAACAACTCATACACAACACTGAAAGTGCGTGCTGTAGGCACTGCGAATTTTTTTTACAGCACTCTTGTAGGCGCTGCAGAATATTTTTTTAGCGCTTCCACAATTGTTATTTTTTCATATTTTAGGGAGTTGAAATGACTCGGTTTGGTTCCTAATCACTTCTACTCGTCCTTGAATTTCTCCTTAGCACTACACATGGCCTCATATGACCTCCTTCACGGGAATGCAAAGATAACACACGACAATCAAAACCAGTCACAAAAAGGGGTTTGATAGCATTCACACAATAGGGTGCTCTAGTTTTATGTAACAACATTCTATTGTTATAAATACTATGCCTTCACACTCTAAAAAACACAAAAAACAACCCTCACATGTTTGGAAATAAAATACCATAGGGTAATTAACAACCAGACAATGGTTGGGCCTCCATGTGCATAATTTAACTGTAAATCAAATCACTAGTGCTAACATAACCTATAAGCTACATGATGGTTTGCTTGACACACACAAGCACAACACACATCATACATACATTGCACAAACTATCACACACAACACAACTTCACGGTCTTCAACATAATTGATTGTTTTAAACACATTCAACATATACATAACCGACGACCACTAGTATAAAATGGCTAATTAGTTACTAAAAAATCGACTAAAATTTGCATATAAATGACTATTTTTTCAGTCGATGACCAATAGTAGCTAATTTACAATATCTTATAACACAACCAACTTTTTGGCTTAGTCATTAATTGGTTGTCTCAATTTTATCCTCTAGTAGTATATTTACTCATAATTTTGGTCATTAATTTAGTCATTAATTGTCACAATTAATGACCAAATACACAACAAAATATACTACTACATGATCATCCGAGAAAACCAATTAATGACCAAAGAAATATGACCAAAATGTTGGTCGTGTTATAAGATACTATAAATTAGCTACTAATAGTCATATATATGCAAATTTTAGTCATTTTTTGAAACTAATTAATGAACAAAGAAATAAGACTAAATTTGGTCGCGTTATAAGTACTGTAAATTAGCTACTAATAGTCGTATATATGCAAAATTTAGTTGTCATTTGCAATCACAAATTTACCATTACAATAGTCATTTATCTTTTTTTGGTAGTTTCGTATTCATTATATAAATGACCGATTTAAGTCATCTATATTCATTTCATTTACTTTCATTAATAATCAACATAAATTACTAATTTAGTCACTGTCTGTTCATTCTATTTGTGTTCATCATTAATAAATAGAAACTACTAATTTAGTAGTTTTAGATTGATTTTATGTGTTCATTATTAATCAACATAAATTAATTAGTATGAGTTTGCGATTAAATTAAAAAAATGTCATACAATGTGCATGTTCATCTAATATGAAAACACAAAGTTACATATGTTAATTACAATACTAAATAATATCAAGTACAACTATAAATAATTTCAACCATATAAATTATATTATATGAAATGGTAAGTAATACAATATGAGTTTCCAACTTAATATTGGTTGGACTACAATTTACACATGAAATATTGTTTAATTACTTCAAAACATTATCATTGTGTTTCCAAGGTATCGCAAGTGAATTCACCAACTCTAAAGACATGAACATCAGTTTGTATGTGTATGTCTCATGCAGGATATTGGCTTCATGGAAAATTTTAGGGGCTAATATTCGTAGGTGGGCTAAGTTTCCATGGTTTTTCCACAAAAAATATTCACCGATTTCTATGTTCTAGAAAAATGATTTGCTCAAATTTTACAATTTAAAATTATGTTACTTAAAAAACGACAAACATCATATATATATAATATATATTATATATATATATAATATATATATATATATATAAAAACTATTAAAAATTTGAATACTTTTACAAATATATCAATAAACATTTTATAGTTTGCATATTAAAGATTAGTGAGATTCACCAATGTTTTTAAACTTCAAGATAATTTTCCATGCTTATTGGCTTTAAGGGTATCACTGGGCTGGTTCTCCTCTCCCTTTCTGCATTTGTCGCTCCAGTGTTATTGTTCTCCTCTTTCTTCAATTCCTACTTCTTACCATCAATACTGAATTCCTCTTCTGAAAATTAAAGAAGATACAATGCAAAGTATAAGACATGAGAGATGATGAAAACTAGAATATAAACTAAATTAGACTATAAAATATTTATACGACTCATACCTTAACATCGACAATGTCAATGCCATTTCTCCCCAGAAAAGCAAGAAACTTGAATATGTTTTCTTTAGTTGGGCAATAGTGGCCATTATGTGGCTAGATGATTTGCATTAACAAAGCAAATAAAATGTCACCATAGAAAATAACACTTTCGGAACTTAGCGTTCAACATTCAGGAAAAGCTTAGCCACAATCATGCCAACTAAGTTACATCCTAAAAATCTCAAGTTGTCGATAACTTGTGAAAATAAATGGAAAGAAAAGACAACATATAATCAACAAGAGCCACGTGGTGGCAATGTCACTGCTTTTGTTTTTTTTTCACATTGCTATCACCCAACCCTTGTTATAATAAGTTTAATAAAAAAATAAAAATAATTAATATACTATCTTAGAAGAATAAAATACAAAGTAAGCAATTTAATTAAAATAAAAAATAAAACTTTAAATGCAATTGGTTCTACACACAACAAAATTTAATTTAAAACTATTATTTTAAAAATTATATAAAAATTTCTTTCTTATTAATATCTTGAAAAAAATATATAAATACAAATAGATTTTAAAGTGGAATCAATTGCAATGATCAAACTATCGTATTTGAAAGTTGTCCGTTTTGGTGGCAATTTCAGATTTCACGACCTTGATGCTAAAAATCGACTTTATACCTATAATATCAAAATTCATAGGAAAACTATGTAGTCAATAATATATTAATCTTACCAACTACAACGATGACTTCAAACGTATAAAGAAATTAAATTAATTTTCAAATATAATTTATTAGATGAGGATTCTGAACTATCACAAACTTAAAACATCCAATCTTTTCCATTTCCACAAAGTAAGCATATCCTCGAAACTGTTATGGCACAAAAATAATAGAAAAGGATTAATATGCACACATTTCTCAGAATACCACTATGGGATCTACCTCTCTCCCCACTCCCAATGTGGACATGGATGCCTAGTAGTTGTGCAGCTCCTGAAAGAAACAAACACCAACGTTCACATCTCTCTCCCTCTCTCTCGTATGCAAGCAAACATACAAAAGCATGCATGAATGCATCATACATCCTATAACAACACTATCATGGAGAAAAAAGTTGATGATCACATGGGATCAATGCTCGTTTGCATCAAATGTGAAAATATGAACAATCAATATAGGATTGGAGAATGGAGAATGCCTCATATATTTTACATCTATAAGATACACACATATTTATAAGATGCACAACAAATGAGTCCATAAGGGATAAACATAATTTATATAGAGGAAGGTAATGGAGATGTAGAAGCTTAAAAAAGGGTATGTTGTGATCACTGCCAATCGTAGGCACTAGCTTCCAAGTAAAATTCAACAATAACTGTAACCCTTGAGACATCAGAGTTTACTTGTGACTTTGCATGTTAGTGATAAACCAGATATATATCCTTAGCACAAAAAACCACTATCATAATGAGATAAGAACAAAATTAAGATATTGACATCTTTCTACTATTTGTTGCATAGTTAATTTACATCCATTGATCTTGTGAACATGGGTGACTATCTGTATCTCCATTTTGTGGATAGAAAGGAAAGGCCTTGTCCAATGAAGAAAAAAACATTAAAAACAAAAAATGTAGTACTGAAAAAGAAATAATAATAATAAACAGGTAGAAATACTTAGAATTTCATATATACAATGATCACCATGCAAATTTCAAAAATAATAGTACAAGATGAGAAAGCTTGTTGGGGAGCAATATTGGCCGTCGCCTTTGGGATCAATTATATATCATTTAATTTGACTGAAGGATCCAAATCATTGAGACCATAACATGAACTTTAAGATAGATGATTAGAAATCTCCTTTATTATTATGTTAGAGAAAAATCTTAAGCCAATTCGAATACAATAGACTTAATTACCACTAGCTTCCATGCATATATGCAACCAAAATTAATTTCATCTAGCTCGTGTGAATTCAAATGAAATATCATACCTTTCAAAAAGAGATAAGCCTTACTATTTGCAAATATTTCGTATGGAACTACCTATAAACACAACATATATTGTCATCGTAAATCCAATCCATCATGCACAAAAAACAAGATAAATAGTTTGCTCTTATAATATTACTTTCTCATCAAATAAAATATGCATCCATCATGTGGTAGTGTAACATGATTATTAAATACTTAATTAATAATGTGATAAGTGGTTTCAATCTCTTCTCTAAAATTTCATCACGAAAAAGGCATGACAACAAAGTCATTAAACTCTGTTTCTAGTTTTCATGTTTTTGGGTTTAATAAATAAACAAGACGGGCTGCGGGGCAGCTAGTCCCTGCCCCAGCCCGCAGTGTATCTGCAGTAGAAACATGAGTTAGCGTGAAGTAGTATCAGTGTGAAGGTTATCAGTGAAGTATTGGGTGAGTAGCTTTGGAGAAGTATTGGTGAGCTCCCCAGCCCGCAACGTATCTTAAGTAGAAACATGAGTAAGTGAAGTATCAGTGGAAGGTATCAGTGAAGTATTGGGTGAGTTAGCTTTGGAGAAATATGGTGAGCTCGCGAAAAAGGTTCTTCCCCGTGGGCTAGCGATAGAAGCAGTATAGTTCCGAGAAGTAAGCAGTAGAAGGATGGCCCATTCAGTGGCAGTTAGCTTTGGATAGATATCTTTGGAAGGATAGCTTAGCAGGTATGATTGCTTGGAGGGTAAGCCAGTAGAATCTTATATAGTTGGAAGTTCAATATCGGTTAAAGATAACTATGACAATGGTAATTAAGAGTTAAAGACTATGACAATGGTAATTAGCACTGTGTTCCAGATCTAAAAATAAAATCAGTTAGCTATAATATGACCTGGACCATAGTAATAAAGGGTTCTTAGCAAGTATCTTTGGCATCTTTTGTGGCACTTGCTCTTAATAGTTGAACTCTATTAAAGTTATTCTATAGACATTGTCTTAACGAAGATCCAGGGATCACAAACTACTTTGAGTTTTATGAGTATCAGGGTTTTATGCTTGACCATTTCCCAGGGCAGAGTCAGCTCGCTGCATAGTCTAGAATTAGTGAAATCACAGTAATAAATGTAGTTGTGTTATTATTCATATATTAAATAACTTAAGATTATAAATTTCCCATTTATTTAAAAAATATTATTTAAATGTTTTTCGGCATTTAGGATAAAAACTACTGTCAAATAAACCCAAAATTCCCATTTTCTGACGGGATTTGAAGCCCAAAATTGGCTTGCTGGACCATGCCATCTTATTTCGTGTAAATCAGTAAACATATTTAATCTGCCATTACGTCAGGCCAATGACTTGAGGGCTTTTCTGATCAGATAATAGTAACCGGTTGTCTTTTGTTTTTTGTGTATATATATTATATATGTATAACAAAATTATCGGGTGGAATTAAATCGAGATTTGACAACAGTCATGATGATCCCTGTAACAGGATTATTTTATGGAATTTGTCAATAGACAATTTTTAAGTTTTTATAAGATTTGTTTTTTAAGTTATTAAATTAATTTTAAAATATCTCATTAAAGTTTATAAACATTTTATATTTGGAAATCACTCGCACCAATAACATATAAATCACTCGCATGAGCGAAACGTGGCGCAGGACAACCGTGTCGTGGCGTCAAATGCTCCCCCGTCGTCGGTTCCGCATGCAGGCTGGCCTAAGTCATCGTCTTCTTCGCCAGCAAAGCATTATTCTGAAAGGAAAGCAATGCATCCATGACTCTTCCTTCCGCAGATCTTCGACAACTGTTGAAGGAAATGCATTGAAATCCAGAGGTTATAGCGGGGACTTGTGCTTGCCAGTTCGAAATTCAGCTACATAGGTTAGCCCCTTCCAGAAAGGAAATTCGACAAAGTCCCCAATATCAGTAATTCGACATCACGTATCTTCATCCGGGACTAATTCAGATTCAATGTCAGATCATCAACACGGTGATATAGGCTTCGATGGTCAATTCTTGCGCCGACATTGGGGTGTTGCGAATGAAAATTCTGTTGAAGACCTAAGTTTTTATGACAAGAAGCAACAGTCGAAATCGGGAATGGGGAGATTCAGTTGCAGAGGTTAGCCCCTTCCAAAAAGGAGATTCGACAAAGTCCCTAATATCAGTAATTCGACATCACGTATCTTCATCCGGGACTAATTCAGATTCAATGTCAGATCATCAACACAGCGATTCAGGCTTCGATGGTCAGTTCTTGCGCCGACATTGGGGTGTTGCGAATGAAAATTCTATTGAAGACCTGAGTTTTTATGACAAGAAGCAATAGTCGAAATTGGGAATGGGAAGAAATGGCTTTCAAACCACTGTTTCTTGTTTCTATTTTGAAACTAGTAGAACACATTCTTCCCTTCAATGTTGTCGTACACCCGTACTGCAAATTTGGTCGGTGTTGGGAGTGTGGATCCTTTCACTGTAAATGGTTTCCAATAAAGCTATTTGTTCTCTAGCCAAAATCCATCTAGCATTCGTTGTGAATTGACATTCTGCCATTTCTCTGCTTTTTTGGTTGATATGCAAAGGTACTACTGCACATTTGTTTACCAGTTTATCGTTGTGGGTTGACATTCTGCCATTTCTCTGCTTTTCTGGTTGACATGAAAAGTTACTACTGCAAATTTGTTTACCAGTTTATTTAATCAAGTTATGTGGACTCCTCAATACATGGTCTATCATACATATTGAAAACCCAATTGCAAACAATGATCGTGGATTCACTATTGGGCGTATGTACACAAGATCTGGAGAGGTAAACCCTGTATCTGCTTGAAAATTTTATAATTTCTAAAGATTTTCGGCTTCCAAATTATACCATGTTTTTTTAATGCCATTGATGACTGATGGAAATATATTGAACATTGAAAGCAACTTGTAGTATTGCTTGCACGAGAAAGATTAATCAGAGGAAAGATAGTAGCCAAGGCCTCGTGTTTCTCTGTTTCGCATTCTCTGTTTTGATGTTACTTGTCCTATTTATTCTTTTATAGAAATATAAGTCTCCAGGTTTGTTTTAATAAACTGAAACGTGTATATTATTGCAACAAGCTATGAATTTTCAATTTCTCCTGTTTAAGTTTCCAGGTTCATAATCTCTGCATGGAGAATAGAGATTGTGCAGCTGGGTTACTTTGTGAAACCTGTATTACGGTAGGGCATTTACTTCCAAGGTGCACTCGTATACAGCCTGTAAATCCGACATCCAAGGTACTTAGTAATACTCAGTCTGTTTTTACAATAAGCTATTTGTGTTGAAGAAAATCTGATGAGTTGGACAATGAAAACATAAATGGCCATGCAACTTGATGTTAATTTATAGCTTTAAAAATCATAAACAACATAGATGTCTCATTCAACTGATAGTACCTGGACAGAAAAAAAAAGTGCTTCAAATTGTAATACCTGATTCATGGGGTCTTTTAATTAGAACCTGCAAGTATAAAACACTTGCATCTTGCTTAAATTTCATAATAAACAACCATTCTTAAGAACATAAGAGTATTTTGTGGCCGTTTATTTTTGTGTAGCCTTAGCTGAGTCTTTTATGTGAAATTAGCATTTATCTATTGGTTGCTGTGCTAGTATACGTTAACCAGCAAGGCCTAAAAAACAAAACGACATTAGGGCAATGGCTCGAACCTTGAGTAGTTTGAGGATGCAGCGATTTCCGAAGACTCTGCGTATCACTCGTAGCTCATCTTCAAGAAACAGGGTAAGGAAATCTGTTGTATCAGAATATCCTTATATTAATGGTCTAAAACAACATCATATTACGATAGCATTCACATAGTATTGCGAACCTTTTAATTTTATGATGCAATTAACGAAAACAGAAGAAGTTTAACAACATCATATTACGATAGCATTCACATAGTATTGCAAACCTTTTAATTTTATGATGCAATTAACGAAATCAGAAGAAGTTTAACAGTGGATTTGAAGCTTACCAGGAACGGCTAATACGCGGAAGACGAAGAATACCCTGAAGAGTAAGTTCAAATATGCAGAGAATATGTTGAACCAGCGTCTCCACCCTTGCATGCATTCCTGTGCAGCAGTTCACAGTTCAACCGATTGCAACTGGGAACAGTTAAGGCGGCCTTCAGGTGTGAGGTGATCGACACCTATACCACAGATATGTCGATTACCAACATTGACACATATACTGCATAACATGTGTCTCCTGGTATCACGGAACATGGTTTGCGAACCTACGCCATAACATAACATTAAATGTTGAGGAACTAATGCTATCTTTGCGATAGCATTACTTCATGCAGGCCACAAATTGTCCGAACTCCTTTAATCCATTGCGATTGTCCGAACTCCTTTCCTAGCTTTTCAGATGGCATACCTCGATCTGAGGCCAAATAAGACGAAGACTAATTTGATTGGTTAAAAGCACGTGAAACTGTAATTAAAATTTAAAAAAATGCATGGGTGATTGTGTCATGCCAAAATACTTTGGCTTAAGTTAAAATGTGCTTACAGATGAACCTGGATTGCCTTGCCGAACTAATGCCCACCGACCAAAACCGATTACTATAGTCCCTGCCAAGCCCGGAGGGCAGGGACTAATAAAGCAATATTACAAGCTTATATCAGGTCATATGTTTCCAATTAAAAAATTACTTTAGCTATTCAACACTGAAGCTTTATTATTCATTGAATACTAAAGCAAAACTCAACAATTTAATCCTTCTTGATAACCGTGGGAAGCAACAAAGTGCTCCAAAGTCCAACTTTGGTAATAACGAAATCAACAACGAGCAATAATGGACTACCTTGGTAATAAATCAGTAGTGAGCCATAAGGACCTTCTCTTGTATCTACTTGTAATATTCTATCTTGTTGAATGAAATTCCTTATTGTTGAATTGGTCCAACATTTTAATCCACTTTCTCTACCTACCCTTGTAAACGGCCCTATGCTTTCTCATCAATGCCAAAACTTGTTCTACTAACTTGCAAGTCAAGTAAATATGGAATGTATGAATTAGTAAAACATTTTAATTCACTTTCTCTACCTATCCTTGTAAACGACCCTATGTTTTCTCGTTGCTGCAAAACCTTTTTATACTAACTTTCATACATGATGGAAAAATTTATCATCTAAAATTAGTTTCTTATTTAGAAAAATAAAACTTAAGAAAATTTTAGTGTTTCCCTCCTTGTGAAGCCTCTAATAATATAAATAAATTATGGTCATTAACATCTGTCATGAAAATCAAATTGAAGGTGGAGAAGGTTTTTTTCATAGGTTGGTGTTGAATCTCATCGATTACAAGGTCTTTGCCCCATCATTCACCAAGAAATACCTAAGAGTAGGCCTTAGGATGGTAGTTATTAAAGTAACAAAAGAAGTAAGGACCTTGAAAGATGAAATACTTAGAAAATATGCACCAAGTCTTTAACACCAAAGTGAGGTTATAAGTTTAAAAGTGCAATGAAGAGAGGTCCCTATTCTTAGGTGGATTTGATTCCAAACACAAGTGTCCAACTAAGAGTTCGATGCCATAGATGGAGAAAAGTTGACCCTAGCTAAGATAGATGGAGCAATTCTAAAATTCCCTTACGATTCTAATTTAATTGTCCAACTGGTCTCAGAACCTTGCGCTGCTTGTTTTTGTAATGGAAAATACACAATTATGCTTCAATTCAAAAACACTACGCATCATAAAAAGAAAATTGTAAAATACTCTTAAAAACACCAGACATGGATTGTAAGTATCTACATCGAGAACGTGTACACAATGTTATAATATTTACCAAGATAATGAACTAAAAAGATGACCCCATGCAAAGTGATCCATGGTCACCTCCAAAAATTCCCTTTAGGGGCTATAGAGACTAAAGATAAAGGAAAGGACCGTGTCAAATCTCTTTCAACATCCAAGTACAATGAACTCATACTAGTATAAAATACGATGATCTAACCATCAATTGAAGAAACATTGATGTTGTTATCATAGAAACAATACTTCCCTAGTGAACCCAACAACATCCTGAATTCAGTGTGGGTGGAGAATGTTGAGCAATTAAGCGTAGTCATAATCACAACCTAGAAGAAAAATGTAATCGATGTGACTATCATGGTAGGATACTAGAGGTTATGGTGTATGAAGGTAACCACCACCCTGATGAGAAAAGAAAAGAACCTTTGATCAAGGTGTTTAAGAAGACAAAATGCTAGCCCTATAAATATTGAAGACGAAAATGAATCCTAAGTCACTAAGTTCACCAAATTTGAATTTTAAAACTTGAATTTAGACATACCTTAAAGCTGCAAGTACAATTTGTCAACCATTTATACAAACTCATCATGTCTTCAAGGGGTCAACAACATTCACTACTTAATGCAATACAATGAATGATTATTTAAGTCTAACACTATAGTTAAATTCAAAGACGAGCATGAACCAAGTGACTCAAGTTCTATCTACAGAAAAATATTATAAGAAACTGAGCAATGAAAGAAGTGCTCCTTTGTCTCTACATCACATAAGAAGCGTCACTTGCAAATCCATTTTTCCCTTTAAGTATGGAAATTCACCTCCATCATCCACTAGTAAAAACATACCCACTATTGGCAATAAGACAAGTGTAAATCTTGTGCATCAAAGGGTCAAACTTGTGCAAGCATAACCAATGCTATCCAAGAGAAACGTTGTGCTTGTTCATACAAAGGAAGTTGGAGGTAGCCAAGCTAAATAATAAAGACCTTAGAGATCTAGAGAACATAACATAGCATAGGAGAAGACCATAACATTAAAATCAAGACTTGAGACCAACTGTTTGTGGATTTTTGTCCTTACCAAAATGCAACTACAACACATTCAACACAATGCCCATATTATTGGTATATATGCCACCCATGGAGCCATATGAAAAAGTTATAGTCATGCATAGGCGCTATGGGTGGGAATTGAACTCAAGGAAAACTACTTATGGATATGGGACCTTAACCACAATGTCAAACCAAGGTCTTCAACAAGAGAACCACATCATATGTAATATACTAAAAAACACAAAAAGTTAATAATGTTGCTGCTAGAACATGAGACTGGGTTTAAATTAAGAATGCTTTTCTTGAACAAATTTCTTGCAACCACATTTCAATACCACTGTCCTTAATTTAAATCTCGACAAGAGGAAACTTTATATCCACCACTAAAACTAACATAGGTCAACTACATTCAATCAAATAGGCTACTGGAAACAGTGACACAAATAAAATCATTATTACATTTTCATCAACATTCCAGCGTGTAAATCCAAATGTGGATACTCAACCTCGAAAACAAGGTTCCTGCACCACTCTTATGTGGAGAAACCATTAGGTCAATGCTTTTGGCATGCAACTTGACTAGGCCCTCCAAGGCTTAAAGTGACTCCACCATGAATATCAGGATGCATTCCATTTGTTGTTTATGGTCCAATTTCCGAAGAGTTTTCATGTAAAAGTGTCGCTGTACCTTCATCCCCTACTGGTAGATTCCAAAAATTACACCTGGAAAAGAAGGCATGGCTACAAAATGCACATTTTCTCTATCATTAATTGTAGGTTGATAATTTACAAGAGAGACAGTTTGAGGAACACTTGAAGGTAATGGTTGCTAAACCTAGTGTCCAGGACCAATGATAATGGATGGAACATGACCATTTGAGGAGGGGGTTTCGAGGACTTTATGCATTACACCACCAATCCTTAGGTGAGGAGGTTCATGAGAGTGATCATTATTATCACTATTCATCCTTACAGTCCCTAAATTATTACATATAGAGGCACCATAATTTTCTCTTGCACTAAAATGAATATCATGTGCTAGTCTTTGTAAATATACTAATTCACCTCTATCAGTATTTATAACTATATTTGGAGCGACAATTGCACCAATGTGGTTTTCCTCCTTAATTTCTGTTATAGATGCAACAAAGACAATTTTGGCAATGGAAGTTGGTTGAAGTAATGTACCAATGTGCATAGTGGGTACCATAGCATACCCAACAAAGGTCCCATTCATACAACTGAGATTATTATGAAATGACTGTGGGTTACTCAATAAAGCATAAGGATTCCCCACAACCATCCCAATATTGTTATTGTTGTTGGATAGATAAATTGGAGGGATACTGTCCTCTCTCACAATGATTCCTGGGCCCTGTTTGAGAATATATAAATTAGAAAATTCCCCAATTTAGTTGGAAAAAATATAATAAATCATATTTGTTCTAGTTAAAACATGAAAATTTGAAGTTGTGTTCACTTCATAAACTTATCCCGTAGTTTAAATTTTAAGCAAATACAGTAAGGTGCATTAGTTTCAAATTGAAATGCAAAACTATGATGTAGTGAAGTTTTGGATATGTAAGATGAGACAAATTTTAACCTACTAAACAATCAAGTAAATACATCCAAAATATCAAGGACTAGGCATACAAATAAGTATAAATAAGAAGATGACGACCAAATTCTTACAAGATCGAATAAAACACCTCAAAACAATTGGCCATTTACTTAGGCAGTAATGAGATATCCAGAGTAAAAGACTCCATCGACAATACCAAAGACTTTAGCCCCTACCTACATGTAAATGTATCAAAGCAACATTACTTGTATGAAAATTCTTATCATATACATAAAGAAAACCTACAGACCATTTTCTTGAATATGAATTGAATAAAGAAGATTTTACTTACCATATTAGGGATTGCAACCATTCCTACAACTACAGTTATTGGTGGCAGTTTATTAGATAGATTTTGAGTTTTTGGTCTTTAGTTTTGAATAATTTTTGAAGTGAGATCTTGGGCAATATTGTTTGGGGCATGTTCAATTGGATAAGTGTCCATGGGATCTAGAGTTTGTGAGACATTATGTGTAGGCAATGGCATTGTCTGGCTTAGAAGGCCTACATGCAAATGGAAGAACTTCTCTGCCTTTTGATTTTGTTGCACTTTAGAAGGGGTTGGTGTTTGATGTTATTGTCGAGGCCTTTGATGGTTAATGTTGCAATGATGTATTTGCTGATGATTCTAGTTTTTTTGAACAAAAATACCAAAGGGTTGTGGAGGAGCCCTAACAATGGATTTTGAAAGATTACATGCAGATGATTTTTTCTGAACTATTTTCTCTTGATTAGATTGAGAAGGAGAAGATTTTTGTGAAAGGTAACGTGACTGCTCTTCTTGTTCTGCTTCAAGCTCTAGTCTTTTCAAATGGACCATATTGTTTCTCTTCAGTTGAGGATTGTCTGAAACATTAGTCCATGAAAAACAACTTAGGTATACACATATTGCAGATAATATGAATAAATAAATAAATCTTCAATCATAGTATTCCATGATTCATATGTAAGAATTACGAAGTATATTGTATTTCTCTATTGCTTCCATTTAAAAAGGTACTTTCTTTTCCAAGGGAAGCATAAGAGAGAAACTGAGAAACCCTAGGGATGCTTCCCCACATTCACAGATGGAATCCCTATAAAACCCATTGGTGTAGACAAGTGCTCCTCGACCAAGGGAATTCTCCTCCATCATCCACTAGTGCAAACATACCCACTATTGGCAATAAGACAAGTGTAAAGATTGTGCATCAAAGGGTCAAACTTGTGCAAGCATAACCAATGCTATCCAAGAGAAACATTGTGCTTGTGCATATAAAGGAAGTTGGAGGTAGCCAAGCTAAATAATAAAGACCTTAGAGATCTAGAGAACATAACATAGCATAGGAGAAGACCATAACATTAAAATCAAGACTTGAGACCAACTGTTTGTGGATTTTTGTCCTTACCAAAATGCAACTACAACACATTCAACACAATGCCCATATTATTGGTAGATATGCTACCCATGGAGCCATATGAAAAAGTTATAGTCATGCATAGGCGTTATGGGTGGGAATTGAACTCAAGGAAAACTACTTATGGATATGGGACCTTAACCACAATGTCAAACCAAGGTCTTCAAAAAGAGAACCACATCATATGTAATATACTCAAAAACAAAAAAAGTTAATAATGTTGCCGCTAGAACATGAGACCGGGTTTAAATTAAGAATGCTTTTCTTGAACAAATTTCTTGCCACCACATTTCAATACCACTGTCCTTAATTTAAACCTCGACAAGAGGAAACTTTATATCCACCACTAAAACTAACATAGGTCAACTAAATTTAATCAAATAGGTTACTGGAAACAGTGACAAAAATAAAAGCATTATTACATTTTCATCAACATTCCAGCATGTAAATCCAAATGTGGATACTCAACCTTGAAAACAAGGCTCCTACACCACTCTTATGTGGAGAAACTGTCAGGTCAATGCTTTTGGCATGCAACTTGACTAGGCCCTCCAAGGCTTAAAGTGGCTCCACCATGAATATCAGGATGCATTCCATTTGTTTTTTATGGTCCAATTTCCAAAGAGTTCCCATGTAAAAGTGTTGCTGTACCTTCATCCCTTGCTGGTAGATTCCAAAAATTACACTTGGAAAAGAAGGCATGGCTACAAAATGCACATTTTCTCTATCATTAATTGTAGGTTGATAATTTACAAGAGAGATAGTTTGAGGAACACTCGAAGGTAATGGTTGCTAAACCCAGTGTCCAGGACCAATGATAACGGATGGAACATGACCATTTGAGGAGGGGGTTTCAAGGACTTTATGCATTACACCACCAATCCTTAGGCGAGGAGGTTCATGAGAGTGATGATTATTATCACTATTCATCCTTACACTCCCTAAATTATTACATATAGAGGCACCATAATTTTCTCTTGCACTAAAATGAATATAATGTGTTAGTCTTTGTAGATATACCGATTCACCTCTATTAGTATTTATAACTATATTTGGAGCGACAATTGCACCAGTGTGGTTTTCCTCCCTAATTTCTGTTATAGATGAAACAAAGACAATTCTGGCAATGGAAGTTGGTTGGAGTAATGTACCAATGTGCATAGTGGGTACCATAGCAGACCCAACAAAGGTCCCATTCATACAACTAAGATTATTAGGAAATGATTGTGGGTTACTCATTAAAGCATAAGGATTCCCCACAACCATCCCAATATTGTTATTCTTGCTGGATAGATAAATTGGAGCGATACTGTTGTCTCTCACAATGATTCCTGGGCCTTGTTTGAGAATATATAAATTAGAAAATTCCCCAATTTAGTTGAAAAAAATATAATAAATCATATTTGTTCTAATTAAAACATGAAAATTTGAAGTTGTGTTCACTTCATATACTTATCCCGTAGTTTAAATTTTAAGCAAATACAGTAAGGTGCATTAGCTTCAAATGAAATGCAAAACTATGATGTAGTGAAGTTTTGGATATGTAAGATGAGACAAATTTTAACCTACTAAACGATCAAGTAAATACATCCAAAATGTCAAGGGATAGGCATACAAATAAGTATAAATAAGAAGACGACAACCAAATTCTTACAAGATCGAATAAAACACCTCAAAACAATTGGCCATTTACTTAGGCAGTAATGAGATATCCAGAGTAAAAAATTCCATCGACAATACCAAAGACTTTAGCCCCTACCTACATGTAAGTTTATCAAAGCAATAATAATTGTATGAAAATTCTTATCATATACATAAAGAAAACCTACAGATCATTTTCTTGAATATGAATTGAATAAAGAAGATTTTACTTACCATATTAGGGACTGCAACCATTCTTGCAACTACAATTATTGGTGGCAGTTTATCAGATAGATTTTGAGTTTTTGGTCTTCAGTTTTGAATAATTTTTGAAGTGAGAACTTGGGAAATATTGTTTGGGGCATGTTTAATTGGAGAAGTGTCCATGGGATCTGGAGTTTGTGAGACATTATGTGCAAGCAATGGCATTGTCTGGCTTAGAAGGCCTACATGCAAATGGAAGAACTTCTTTGCCTTTTGATTTTGTTTCACTTTAGGAGGGGTTGGTGTTTGATTTTTTTGTTGAGGCCTTTGATGGTTAATATTGCAATAATGTATTTGCTGATGATTCTAGTTTTTTTGAACAAAAATGCCAAAGGATTGTGGAGGAGCCCTAACAATGGATTTTGAAAGCTTACATGCAAATGCTTTTTCTGAACTGTTTTCTCTTGATTAGATTGAGAAGGAGAAGATTTTTGTGAAAGGTAATGTGACTGCTCTTCTTGTTTTGCTTCAAGCTCTGGTCTCTTCAAATGGACCATATTGTTTCTCTTTAGTTGAGGATTGTCTGAAACATTAGTCCATGAAAAACAACTTAGGTATACACATATTGTAGATAATATGAATAAATAAATAAATAAATAAATAGATCCTAAATCATAGTATTCCATGATTCATATGTAAGAATTACGAAGTATATTGTATTTCTCTATTGCTTCCATTTAAAAAGGTGCTTTCTTTTCCAAGGGAAGCCTAAGAGAGAAACTGAGAAACCCTAGGGATGCTTCCCCACATTCACAGATGGAATCCCTATAAAACCCATTGGTGTAGACAAGTACTCCTCGACCAAGGGAATTCAAATCAGGCACTTGATCACACAATGCTAACTAGATTCCAAGCAGCGTTGGAAACAAATGATTGAGCTAACCCCTTGGGATGGTTTAAAAAGGTATTTACATGGTGAAAATATTTCATTTATTTATTTTCAAAACGAATTTTTATACTATTTGAATAAATTAGTAACATGATTACAAATTACTGTTCTCTATCCCTCAAGATTACTTGATTAACTTGATCATATCCAATTTTCAACAAGTTAGTTAGTATCTAATTGCCTTAATATCCATATTCCATCTTGTTGAAGAGACCCCCCATAGACCCCTACATGCCTTTTCCCTAGATTTAGAAGAAAAGGTCTATGTTTTTTGGATGTATTCCCATACTTTTCAAGGTTTTCTGTGACTCCATCAATCCAGACATTTAATTTTGAAAGAGAGTAAAAGTTGGAGTAGTAATAAAAATCATGTATAAACTATATTGTACTTAGCCAATACATCACCCAAGAAATATGAATTGTCTCAAATATATATTGTATAAAGAACATTGATCATGCCAACCTGGATCTTGTAAGGAATATGGCTTGGGCTCTGCTTCAACATCAAAAATTCTTTTCATATTCAAATCCTCTTTCCATGACTATGCTCAATCTAGTATCGCTGACTTCTAAATAAAAAAAATAGAGAAAAAGGGCACTATGAGATTACATAAGCAATAAAAATATAATTAAATGTACATGAAATTACTTTTAAGAGATCTAAATTACATCACTAGATTTTGTGTCCCTTCTAGAGCTCTCAACTCTATTTTTGAGCATTGAAACCACATGATCACCCCCTCGGTGTAAACAAGTATTAGGTCTTCGTCTCTCTTGATTATTGCATTGTTCTCAAAAGATTTTGCACATGGAAACATTGCAAAGACCATTGGGATGTTTTGCTCCCAAATGAAAAATAATTAATTCATCTAAAGGGCATTCATCATCTCCATAATTATATACAACAAGAGCAAAACCCTATAATATCTATTTCCAAAAACATAACTAAGCTCAAACTAGAGATTTGAACATTATAATTGACAGATTTACGAACCTACCCTACATAAATGGTTATGTCTAAGTCAACCAGAATAACACTGTGAGAAAAATGACCTTGGGGTTGTTGCCCACCAACATCAGGTTAAGTCCATTAACAAGTATTTGTGTCAAACATCAATACATCATTGTAATATGCATGATCTCCAACCCCCCCAATAACATATACCTGGAAAACATTTGACAAATTGGACGATTGCAGGTTGGTAATTCACAAGTTCTCTTGTCCTCACGCAAAATAAAGTCTTTTTTAGCGATAGCCATGGATAGAATCTTTTCAAGATTATCCTTGTTTATGAAGAAAAAAATGGATGTGTAAGAGGATGTAGGATTGATTACCTTGCAAACAATGCTAACAATTGCATGTCCAACACGCACTCCTGGTGAACATGGCCCTTCTATAGCTAGCTATTACACAACAAGTATATTTATCTTGTTTGTTTAAAGGAAATAGAAAGTTGAAGCTTTTACGAAAGCATTATAGAATATCATATTATGGGTTGTAGTAAGTTTCCAGGAGAAAAAATTATACACCTCTTTCAATCAAGTTCAGTGCACATCAAAAAGTTCCTTTTTTGGGGAAACCATTAGATTCAAAATCTCATATATCAAAGTCTAGATGAACGAAATGCATATTTCCACTAATATGCATTGAATGGACTTGAAATCATGACAAAACAATCACATTTATTTTGATATCCTCTCGTAGATTTTCAGATAACAACACAATGGAGATCCCAATGAAAATGTACATTTTGGGGAAATGACAAAAGGCACAAAAAGATGATATTCCATAGTAGGATGTTATTTCACCTAGGTATGTATTGGGATGGGTGGATTTATTTTGAATAAATTAAGCAAAAATTCACAAGTTATTCATAAAAACATCAGAAGATTGAAAATTCAAAGAATTAAAGTTTTGCACAAATACCATGTATGCCTTTGCCATAAAAAAATATAAGCTTCCACTGAAAAAAGTAGGGGAATTTCTTATTGTGTTCTGACATCAAATTAGGTATATTTATGAAAATCATGAATGTTTTACTTGTGCCAAGAAATGGCTTCAATTTTACTATAAACCTTTGTTACATGGGAACCTTTCCCAAGAGTTGGGAAACCCATTCCAATGGTTCCCGCGCTCCCGAGAGCTTTGGAATTGTATGGGAACATTCCCTTTTCAGTGGGAGCTGCAATGGGAGCTTGGGAAAGTTCCGGAAGCTTCAAAGACTATATTTTTTGGAGTTCCAACATTCCCTGGGGGTGGGTTAAGGAAGCACGTGGCACCTCGATGTAAGGGCGATATCTGGGATGTAATTCTGATGAGTATTTCTTTTGATGTTTATGTATATATATCGCAGAAGATTGTGTGTGCATATTGTATGTGGCAGCCAATGCTTAAACATCAGAGTTTCTTTACTTTTTCTGTTAATAAAAACTAGAGAAACATATGTAAAACTGTTCCTTTCTATTTTTAAGCCAGATTGTTTCAAAGACTCATCACGTGTCATAATGAACTTGATATTTTAATATTTTATAGATATAAAAGGGAGAGACTGAGGGAGAGAGACACCTAAAGAATATATTTATATATAAGAGAGATTATATATTATTTTATTTATATATATTTAAATTGATTTTAATATTTGAAATATTTGATTCAATATTAATTTTGATTATAATTATAAAATATATATAATTAAAAAATATTTTTATTTTTATATTTTTTTATTATATAATATTACCGTTCCCGATTAGCCATTTCCTCTAAACTTTGGGGAAACCTCTAGCCATTCCCGACACTCGTACCCAAGTTCCCAATGTTCCCACATTCCAGAAACTCATGCAACATAACTATAAAGTAATGCCGATTTACAATTTGGAACTCTACTATGTGGAATATCACAAATTGAATGAATTATAGTTTGGCACTCTACTATGTGGAATATGACAAAACAAATTGAACAGATGGACAATAAAGGATAGCCAATCCTAATGGAAACATGCAAGATGTTTTCTCTTAATAACCCCTAGAAACATGTGTGCATGTAAAACTAGTTGGTTATTTAAAGAACTTGCCATTTGAGCAGACCATACATAAAACAAATTGCTCCAAATTATGGATATTATTGTAACAATATTCCTTCAAGAATTTTCTTTTATTTACTTATTATTTTATTTTTGTTTTTTCAATTGAAAGAGTAATTGCATTAAAATCATTGTTAAGTAATAACATCCTAAATAGGAATACACTAACTCAATGCTCCAAAATAATCCCATCACAATGAGCCATTATCCTATCGAAGTTATAATGAAAAAGGGCAGTTACAAATGGGTAAGAGATGAATCGAATCATTTGGTATCTAATTGGTTGGTTCATTTAAAACCCTCATGTTCCTTTACTAAACATGTATTTTTCTTAGCTAATATAATGATGACAAAACAATAGCTCTAACATCTGGCTAGAAGTTGTTGCATAATTGTGCTCTAATGATTTACTCCACCTTCGAAAGCAGTGGGTCCCATTAATTCAAGGTACAATTGAAGAAACTAAAATATCACTTATTCAAGAATGTACCAATCAACTCACTGCAAATACCTCTTGTCTTAAAAAACTCTAAGCAAAGGATTGTCCTCATGACAAGTAATCTTGAATTGTTGGATGATGATTCAATTAGTCTAAACCAATGAGAATTAAATTTGTTAGCACTAAGCTTTGGGTTTTTATTCAAGAAATGGTGGATAATAATAAGGAAATTAATACCATCTACTTCTTAAAAGGCAACACTTCATTTCAGATTTTGCAATCAGATAGCTAGCTACTAAAAATAATCCACATGACAGGAACACAATTTTTGGCAAGAAACACCATAGACCCTCACATATTGGACTCTATTGCAAGCGGGAAATGTACAGGTCCAGATTACCATTGAAACATAATTCCTTAACTTCTAGTAGTCCTATATTACTAAAAATATAGTAGAAAATTACCTTGGAAAGTATGGTTGAATACTTGAGGTTGAGTTAAGCATCATTTCTCCTCTCTCACAATCAAAGGAGTTGAGGAAAGCCAATATTATACCTACTTCTTTAGGAAATGTCATGTGATGTATAGAATGGAAAGAGTAGGTCAACCGAAAAGGCCAAGGAACCAACTACTATATAAGGCCTTGAAGGAAAAATAAATACTATGTGCTGGGAGTAAATTGTATGACCAAGTCAGTTATCATGCCACCTACCGATTGTTGTTATACACTATAGACTATGAAGTGGAAGTAGGGTTGCATATTACATCATGTCTTTCATCATGGGAATGAACAACCACTTATGGTAACCATTCGACACCCATTCAAGACAATGCCTCACAACCATGATTATCAACTTGCTGGTAATTCAATGGGATAGGGGTTGCAATCCTTGTTACGTTCATCATTAAATCAATTACTATGCCTAGCAAGCTACCTTATGCTATAATCAATATAGTTTTCTCATTGCTGAGACAAAGGCGACATAATTCGAGTGACCTCACATCGATTCAACCCATTATTAAAATAGATAACTATACCCAACACCACGAAAACAAGCTACTTTCTGTTATAACCCTTGTATGGTGTGGAGTTATTCCACAGTTAATGAAAACTAAAGTTATCTCAACGAAGGAAAGGAATTCATGAAAATAAAGAATTCAGAACCAATGAAAATGGATGCATCCGGGCACAGGAAAATACCCAAGTACACATGTATTGCTAATCACCTACATTAACTATTTGTGGAAAATAATTGACAAATTTAATGGAATATATTCTTTTGATGCCTACTAGAAATGATATCCTAGTGACCTAGATTCATGCTTGGATTGAGAGAAGATATTCTCTAGAAGAGGTAAATTACCAAAAATATTTTGAAACTTTAGGTATATAAAGTATTCATGTGAAGATATTTCCTTCTGGTAATCTCATTCACGACTCAACATGCTTAGAAACACCATATCTTTTGAATATACTTAATAATTACTTAGTAACACATAACACAAAGTATGTTATGTTGAAAATAGTGTAACTAGGTTCGGTCTTCATTATGTCAAATTTTGTAACTATGTATTTTTGCATCAAAGAATTATTTTTGATCTAATTGAGAGCCCTAGACAAGTCATGTAAATGAATAAAATCATGTATTATTGTTAATGTAAATGTAATGAATTTAAGTCCTTCTAGATCATCAATGAAACCCTCCAACATGTACCCACATATTCATTACAAGGAAACCGCTCAAAGAAAATTATGGAAGCCTTCCAAATTCACATCGGCTTAATTAACTAATTAATTAATTAAAGGGACATGTTGACCTAATCTAGGCTCATGTCGGCTCAATGGATGAGAGGGTAAGCCTATATATAGGCTACTTTTGTCTCCTCCAAAAACACAATTCGTTCACACTCACTCACGAAGAGGAGAAACAATGACAAGGCTGAAGGAAGGAAGAGTAGCCGCAACAAGTGGGGAGGTACGTTCCCTCATGCGAATATATCAACGAGTCTTCTCTCCCTCACAACATACAGATATGGATTAGGTCTTTACATTTCATAACTATATGGTTGGTTTGAAATATTGTTCTAGCCACAAATACAAGGAGAAGATTGATGTTGAAAAGAGTGAAGGTATCATAGGGCTAGAAGAGCCCTAACACTATTCTCATATATGAATGCATTTTGAAATCAAAGGGTTCTTCTCTCAATATTTTTGAATAGTCAATGTTGTTTCCTTTCGAAGCCTTATAATCAATCCCTACTCATTGATCTAACAATGTATGGAGGATCTACATAAAGTGCGAGGGTAGAATGAGGCTGGAAAAGCCTATCCAAAATTGTTGGTGCAGACTGTCATGCTCATTCACTACAGAAATAAACATTATGTTTGGGTAAACGGTTGGAGGTATTGTCATTTGATGTTGAAGGAATTTCTGAGTCAATATTTGGGTCATGTAACTTCTCAATAAAGATTCTAGAAGAAATAGTTCAAAGGGTTTTTCCTCTCAGATTTTGGAGAGGTTTTTGCCCTAGATTGGTGCCAATATCTTTTGTACTTGTGTATTTTGATATTCTTGTTTTGGTACTTGTTTTAAGATAATATTAGAAAGAAGAAAAATCTAAAGAAGTAATATCTCAAGCAGCTATCATAATTAAGAGAAATTGAATAATTCATATAGCCCTTAATTTCTCAACATGGTATTAGAGGCTGGTTCATCAAAGGGTAGAAAGAAGATCAACTCCCTCATGCAGCAGTTGGAAAGTATTGGGATATGGTTGAAAAACCTCATCAATCAAAAGATCAAGAAAGAATGGGTTTATATAATCTCCAAATTTGATAGACCTACAAAAGCTGATGGTTTATTCTCTGCACTCTCGGGCCCATTCCAAGATGAAAACATCAGGGTAATAGACAGTGGAGCTTCAAGGCATATGATAGGTCACCATCTTCAACTTAAGACTCTCTCCAGGGAAAATTCCTCCTATTCTATGGAGATTGGTGATAACAAAAACTATCCAGTGAAAGGCATCGGATCTACCTCCATCAAGATTGATGATGGAAGCAACATTCATCTCAACGACATCCTTTATGTTCCAGGTCTATGCAAAAATCTTATTTCTATTTCAACTTTAGAAGAAAAGGGTGATAGAGTAGCTTTTATAAATGGGAAGTTATTTGTTTGGGCTAAAGATTCAAGTCTTGAAAAATATAGAACCATTGGTGTCCAAGAAGGCAGATTATACATATTAGCCTCTCCTTCAAATCAAGCACCCGTACATACTGAAATCAGCCCATGTGAATTATGGCATAGAAGGTTGGGTCACTTACACTTCAAAATTATTCCAACCCTAAACTCCATAGTGAATGGAATCCCAAATCTTAAGGAAGAACACAAAGGTATATGCAAGGGATGTGCATTAGGCAAGATTGCAAAGAATCCATTTGGACATAGCACATCCCATGCTCAAGAAATACTTGATCTTATACACTCTGATGTCTGTGGTCCTATGATCAAATCTCTTGGATGACATCTATACTATGTCATCTTTATATATGACCACTCTATGAAAACTTGGGTTTACCTTCTTAAATCCAAAGATGAAGTCTTTTCAAAATATCAGGAGTTCAAAGCCAAAGTAGAAAATCTCTCAGAAAGGAAAGTCAATATTTTGAGATCTGACAACAGTGGATAATAAACTTCGAAGGAAATTATAGCCTTTTGCAAGGAGGCTGGGATTAAGAGGGAGCTTATAGTTCTATATAATCTTGAGCAAAATGGAGTAGTTGAACAAAAGAAAAGGGCCATAGAAGAAAGTGTCAAAGCAATGATTCATGACCAAGATCTACCAAAATTCCTATGGGGGAAGCAACAAAGGCTACTGTCTATATTCAAAATAGAAGTCCCATATGTCTCTGAATAATCGAACACTTGATGAAGTCTTCACTAGGAAGAAGCTTACCATGGATCATCTCCGAATATTTGGGTGTCTGATATATATCCACATTCCCAAGGATAAAAGGAAAAAGATGGATCCAACAAGTAAGAAGGGAATATTTGTGGGATATAGTAATTCATCCAAGGCTTACAGAATCTACATCAAAGAAGGACATCATATATAAGTAAGCTGAGATGTAATCTTTGATGAAAATATTGCATTCAAAAGGTCAAAAGATATTTCATCTGATTCTGATGAATAAGATCTTCCTATATTTGAGGAAGAAGTAAAAAAAGAATAAAAAAATACTCATCAAGAAGATGAAGGTTCAAGTGAACCTATCACTACCCCTGAAAATAGGAAGAGACCTAATTGGTTGACCTCCACACTTCAAGAAGCTAAAGGACATTAGGCAAGTGGAAAATTTAGAAAAAGAAAGAAACCCAAAAGGTACTCTGGGTATGTGGCCTACATGTCAAAATTCATAGAAGATGAGCCATCCACGTTTGAAGAAGCTTCCAAGAATATTGAGTGGAAGTCTGCCATGAATGATGAATATCAATCGATAATGAAGAATTGGGTTTGAGAAGTTGTTCCTAGACCAGAAAACAAATATGTGGTAACTTCAAAATGGATTTACAAGATTAAGCATGCTGCGGATGAGAGCATAGCCAAATACAAAGCCATATTTGTGGCTAGGGGTTTCTCACAAGAATAAGGATTTGAATATGAAGAAACCTTTGCTCCTACAACAATATATACAACCATTCATTCATTGATTTCTTTGGCTGCATCCATGAAATGGAAATTTCATCAGATGGACGTAAAGACTGCATTCCTGAATGGAACCATATATGAAGAAGTATACATTGAGCAACCTTTGGGATTCGAAGTCATAGGTAAAGAAGGCTATGTTTGAAGGTTGAAAAAGGCTCTATATGGTCTGAAGCAGGCACCTAGAGCATAGTACGCCAGGATGGACGCTTATTTGCAAAGACTAGGCTTTACCAAAAGTTCGGCAAATCCTAACCTCTACATCAAAGTGGTAAGAGATGAACCTGTTATCATCTTATTATATGTAGATGATCTTATACTAACTAGTGTAGAAGAACATATTCAGGAATGTAAGAAACAACTGACTACATAATTTGATATGAAGGATCTAGGATACATGCACTATTATCTGGGACTGGAAGTATGGCAAGAACCCAATGAGATTTATTTGGGTCAAGGGAAATATGTGATTTAAATTCTCAAAAGGTTTGATATGATGGAATGCAAGCCTATGATGACTCTGATGATCACGAACCTGAGACTGTTGAGAAACTATGAATCCAGTCTGGTGGATCCCACAAGGTATAGGCAATTAATTGGATCGCTGATGTACTTGGTAAATACTTAGAAAAATAGATGTTTTGTAGTGAATGTTCTCAGTCAGTTCCAGATGGAGCCTTGTTATGACCATTGGGTGGAAGCCAAGCATATATTGAGATACTTGCAGGGAACCATACATCACTGCCTAAAATATGAGAAAGGGAAAGATGTACTTCTGACAGGATTTACTAATTCCGATTGGGGAGGCATCGAGAAGGATGGAAGAAGAACAACCAGAGGATGCTTCAGTGTAGGATCCTTGATGGTCTCTTGGATGAGCAGAAAGCAAGAGACAGTTGCCTTAAGCAGTGCTGAAGCCGAGTATGTAGCAGCATGTGAAGTTAGCTGGGAAGCGGTATGGTTAAGGAAATTATTATCTGACTTATTTGCAGGATCGTTGGCCCCTACAATTATTCATTGTGATAATACTATATGTATAAAATTGTCTGAGGATCTAGTGTTTCATGGGAAGACAAAGCACATAAATAACAAGTATCATTATATTCGGAAGTTGGTGCAGGATGGAGTGATGAAGCTGGAGTGTGTTCCCACAGATGAGAAAACTGCCGACATATTAACGAAATCACTTTCGAACAAGAAGCTTGTGTACTTTTGAGACAAGCTTGGTCAGGTTGATATGTCGTCCCTATTTGAGTGGGAAAGATAGACACTACATTTATGTCTTCCAAGAATGAAGAAGAAATGGAGGATTGAGTTATCATCTGGCATTCGACACTCTTTGAGGATGTGGTAGGGCATCCAAGAAAAGAGTTGGCAAGAGGACCGATATTCTTGAGGGCTGGGAACCCAAGATGAGAATAGTCCTAGTAGGGCATACACGAAGAACACCCGGGTGGGTATGACCCTAAGAGAGACAATGACGAGTGTGTTTATAAGTCATTGGTCTCACCAACATTGTGCTATGATCTATTTGAGAGATAGAGCGATTAGTCAAGGCCTTGCTATATGGAAACAATGTTGGTTAAAATGATACTAGAATAGATGGATAACTAATCTGACTCTTTGCTTATGAGAACTCTTGTATTGAGAATTCCCATGTACCATGAATATCTCCCTATTTAAGAGGGAGTGTTGAAAATAGTGTAATTAGGTTCGGTCTTCATTATGTCAAATTTTGTAACTATGTATTTTTGTATCAAAGAATTATTTTTTCTCTAATTGAGAGCCCTAGACAAGTCATGTAAATGAAGACAATTATGTGTTATTGTTCATAAAAATTTAATGAATGTAATTCCTTCTATACCATCAATGAAACCCTCCAAAGTGTACCCACAGATTCATTGCAAGGAAACTGCTTAATGAAAATTATGGAAGCCTTCCAGATTCACGCCGGCTTAATTAATTAAAGGGACATGTCGGCCTAATATAGGCTCACGTCAGATCAATGGATGAGAGGGTAAGCCTATATATAGGCTACATTTGGCTCCTCAAAAAACACAATTCATTCACACTCACTCATGAAGAGGAGCAATAGTGACAAGGCCGAAGGAAGGAAGAGTATTAACAACAAGTGAGGAGGTATGTTCCCTCATGTGAATATATCAATGAGTCTGCTCATCCTCACAGCATACAAATTTGGATTAGGGATTTACATTTCATAACTATATGGTTGGTTTGAAAGGATGTTCTAGCCACAAATACAAGGAGAAGATCGCTGTTAAAAAGAGTGAAGGTATCATAGGGCTAGAAGAGCCCTAACACCATTCTCATATATAACTGCGTTCTGAAATCAAAGGGTTCTGCTCTCGCTGTTTTTGAACAATCAATGTTGTTGCCTTTAAAAGCCTTATAATCGAGCCCTAAACATCGATTTAACTATGTATGGAGGATCTACATAAAGTGTGATGGTAGAACGAGGCTAGAAGAGCCTATTCGAAATTGTTGGTGTTGACTGTCATGCTCATTCACTACAGAAACACACAGAATGTTTGGGTACACATTTGGAGGTATTGTCGTTTGATGTATAAGGCATTTTTGAGTCAATGTTTGGGTCATGTAACTTCTCAATAAATATTCTATAAGAAAGAGTTCAAAGGGTCTTTCCTCTTAGATTTTGGAGAGGTTTTTTCCCTGGCTTCGTGCCAATATCTTGTGTACTTGTGTATTTTAATCTTCTTGTTTTGGTAATTGTTTGAAGATAATAATAGAAAGAAGAAAAATCTAAAGAAGTAATATCTCAAGCAGCTATCATAATTAAGAGAAATTGAATAATTCAGATTGCCCTAATTTCTCAACATGTTACAGTAACAACACCCTGTACAACATTGTAAAATTTAATGAGTATTAGTAGGTGACAATGGAGATATACATATGTCCATGTAATTAAATGGGAGGAAAATCACAAGTACCACAACTAATGATTATCAATTCCTCTTCTTAATTGTAACCATGAGACTGTTAATAGAATTAGTGCAAAGTTTACACTGGCTAGAGCTTCTATTAGGAATATTCCAGGGAAAAATCTATGGTAACTTCAATTGTTATACCAGCCAACGAGATGACGTGTTAGGCCTGATATGGTATAGGATTAGGTGAACTTCAGGCCAAAATAAATATATTTTATCCCAACCTCAGGCAAGAACAACACATAATAAAGGTGGTTGCCTCAAAAACATACCAGGACACATAATAGTTCAAATTCATGTCCAATTACTTGTGGTTCAGAATATGAGGTTTTCTTAGAGCCTATCACGTGAAGGATGAGTTGCAACCCTGAAACTCCATATAGATGGGTGACCTAAATATAGTTGAACAACCCTGGCTATTCAGATCCTCAATAATGGAACCAGGCTCACCATTCACCTCCCAACCATTGACACACTGCCATTGTGTTATTTTTTCCCAACTATCACCCCCTAACATGTAAAGCTGGTTCCAATGGTTAGCCCACCAGGTGTAATAGGGAATCCAAAGATGTTCCACACCTCCACCCTTCAAGATTAATCAATTGCAGGCTTGATCAGGGGTTCCAGCGGAATCTTCCTTCACCCAAAAGTCTTTAGGGGTTCTAGAGGCCACTCTCCACCATCATTTGTCCAGGGAGTCCAAATATTTCCATCCACCTTGAGATAGAATTCCACTTGGAATCAAAAGTTCAAAGTCTACTAGTTGAAAGTAGTCTTGGGTAGTCCAAAGCTTCCTCCCATTATTTGATGAGGGAACCTAGAGGTACTAACTCCACCCTCAACCAATCTAATCTCCATATGACCAGGCAATCACTTATTTTTCAGTGCAAGCCAAGGGCTAAGTCTACCATCACTTGCAGGGAGGTGGCTAGGCCATGGACATGATTGCAAGGTTTTCTTTTATCTTCTGGAAGATATAACTAACAAGAGGACATGATTTTAATGTCTTGACTGTGCTACTACTATATTTTTATCTCTCTTTGGAAGATAATAGGCTTGTTGTAGCCTAATTCATTTCAAGCACATGTTTCCTGTGGTAGGTTAGTCTTGGTTTGAGGGACACTCATTGACAGGTGGGATAACATTGTGAAATTATGCCAGTCCGCCCAAAACTTAGAATACAATGACACAAAATTTAAGGGTGACAACATGCTGAAGAGGAACCAATATTGCAGAGTTGATAAGAGAACCTCATGAAGTTATCTAGGCGTTGGAACCAAAATCGATCCTTAGCCCTAATATAAATCTGGGATCACAATGATTAACACTTCATCCCATATCAGGGTTAGCGTGCAAGCAATGGGTGTAGCCAATCCTAGTAGTTCCAACAAGAAACACCTAGTTTGGAGCAGAGAAACCTATCAAACCTGTGTATTATAGGAAAACAATTTTCTCCCTAATTAGCACTGAAACGAATGGGTTTATCAATCTATTTTTACCATCAAACTTTGTCAATCAACTAATTTAATGCACAAAATATTGGATTTCTAATCCAATATTAGCATGAGTGGAACTCATCTCTGAGACTGTAACTCGCCTTGTTGTCCTTGTGGCATTGAACCCACTATTTGCAAGAGTGGATCTTCCTTACAACAGTGTCCTATGAATTGATCCATGACCTTCACGCCTCTTCCTTTACTCAAACCACCTTTCCTCCTTTCGATTCTTCATCGTACATTATTTCTTTGTCTTTATGTGTTCTCCCTTCATATTTGTGAGAACAAGCTACACCACCAATGGGGACTTGGTCTAATTAGGTAACAAGCCCCTTTAACTCCCAAATCGTGCCCTACAAAGATAATAAGGAACTCAACCTTACTTAGTGAATATACTCATCCCTTGATAGAGAATGACCACCACTAGCCAAGGAAGAGGGCACTTGGTCTAGCTGTTTTATGGAAATTTGTTTTTCGTGAACGATAACTCAGTCCAACACGAAGCAAAATACTTAGGCCCTTCTCCCCCAGGTAAATTTTCTTCCTCTCTATCGTGAGGGTAGGTTAATCCATATGTTTTTCCTTGTTGGCCCAACATATGTTCCAACCAATCATATTCTACTTCATTGTTATTTTGTTTCTGATTTTTAAGGTTGTTGGCCTTGTCACCCCATAGAGTATTACTAGCTAATGATCTTGTGCCACTTGATTCTTTTCTCTTTGCATGCCACCTATCAACCTCTTTCTGTCCATGACAACCATAAGTCCTCCAAGAAATAACCCCCATTCAGTCTTGGAATATGTTTTCCATTACCCAGTTCTCTCTTTTTTCTTTTGTCAAATACTTACATTATTTAAAATCCATGAAGGAAATAACTGAGGGGGGGGGGGGGTGTGGTGGTGTCACAATTATGCTTCAAAAGGAAAATAATATCATGAGCTTGTAAAAAAGATTTAATATTTGGTAAAAAATCCTAGAACCTTTCTTATAATAATGGATAACTGTGACGAAGACTAACATTGTGAAGATAAAATTTTTACTATCCTACTAAAGATGTTCCCAATCTTGGCATAAGAGTAATTGTGTTGAAGACTTAAATTGAGCTTACTCTATGGGGGGTTAACAGTAGATGCCCTGTTGATATGAGAATTGAAATTTTAATGCAAAGGCCCGAAGCTAAAATATCCTAAATTCCACCCCTATGTTCAAGTGGGTTATTATACATTGTTAATGTGGATTTGAGGTACAAAGCTTCCCACATATAAAATAAAAGGGATTAATTTTCAAAATGGAAAAAGAAGAATTTTGAACTTATTCTTGACCAAGTAAAGTATCAAGATCCAAAATGTCAACTTCTCCTAAGTAATTTAAACAAATTTCCATTTGAGCAGACTAGACATAAAAATTTGCTCCAAATCAATGGAGATTATGATTGAAAATGAAAAGAATATCACGGGCTTGTAAAAAAGATCTAAGATTTGGTAAAATATCTTCGAGCCTTTCTTATAATAATTGATAACTATGACAGAGACTA
Organism: Pinus taeda; assembly: GCA_000404065.3. Classification (NCBI taxonomy): domain Eukaryota; kingdom Viridiplantae; phylum Streptophyta; class Pinopsida; order Pinales; family Pinaceae; genus Pinus; species Pinus taeda. Next base: position 98,855 of record APFE030758066.1, on the reverse strand, counting down.
ACATTGTGAAGATACAAATTTTATTATCCAACTAAAGAGATTCCCAATCCTGGCATAAGAGTAGTTGTGCTGAAGACTTAATTTAAGCTTACTTAGTTGGGGTTTAACACATTCCCCATTGATACAGACATTAAATTTTCAATGAAAAGGTGTTAAAATCTCTTGATGTCCACCCCCGTGTTCAAGTGGTCTATTGTACGTTGTTAATGGTGTTGGGGTTCAAATATTCCCACATATCAAACAAAAGGGATTACTTATCAAAATGGAAAAATAAAAATGTTGAACTTACTTTGGACCAAGTTAGGGTATCAAGATCCAAAATATCAACTTCTTCTATCTAATTTAAACAACTTTCTATTTGAGTAGGCTAGACATAAAAAAATGCTCCAAATTTAGGATATTATGCCTCAAAAGGAAAAGAAGATCACGAGTTTGTAAAAAAGATTCAAGTTTTGGTAAAATATACTAGAACCTTTCTTATAACAATTGATAATTATGACAAATATTAACATTGTGAAAATAAAAATTTGACTATCCAGCGAAAGAGATTCCCAATCCTGGCATAAAAGTAGTTGTGCTGAAGACTTAAGTTGAGATTACTCTGTGGGGGATATGCCCTGTTGATACATGAATTAAATTTTCAATGGAAAGGTTTGAAGCTAAAATCTCCTTAAGTCCACCCCCATGTTCAAGTGGGTTATTTTACATTGTTAATGTGGAGTTGGGGTTGAAATCCTCCCACATATCAAATAAAAGGGATTACTTATCAAAATGGAAAAGGAAAAATGTTGAACTTACTCTGAACCAAATTAAGGTATTAAGATCCAAAATATCAACTTCTCCTAAGTAATGGGCTCCACAATCTCCATCGTACACCACAAAAGCTCGTTTTCAACAACAACTGCAATATGGATATCCCTGGGAGTAGGCAGATCCCCCTTCACATAAGGGGAAATCCAAATCCATTTCATCTGCTCAGGTCCAAAATATGAACATCATTCAAATAATCCCCCTCCCCTTCTCCACTTATCCCAAAAATAAAAAAATTACTATCACCAACAAGAGTTACAACATGTCTCTCTTGTGGGGATGGTGAGTTTTGAAAGCGACGTAGCTTTGGTAAAAAAATTCTTTCTCCCAACTACCCAAGTTTCACATTTTCCTCCTATTCTTCTTTTTTTCAACAACAAGTCGCCACTTTCATCTAGCTTGAGGTCATGAAGGTCCTATTCCAGTGATTCATCATGGCTCTTTTTAAACTCGTGAAATCAGAGAGCCTTCTAGTGAAAGATCCCACTATCTTCCTGGTAATTGAACTTTTGATCGGTCCGAGGAAGTAATTTTCAGACTCACATTTGGAAATGGAGAGACTGACCAAAAGAAACCCACCTGCATGAAAGCTTCTTTTCCATCCCGCCTGTGTTTTGCCTCCATCTAAAAAATACCTTAATAATACACATGTGGCTATGTGACATATAGAAACTCTTTACCCTCTTAATATAATAGAAATTACACCGAAAGGTGCAAACGAATAGTGAAGAGAAGACTCCAGTCAGGATAATCGATCAATAACGTTCTCTGCGACATAATTGCGTATATAAAATTCGAGGTGAGAGATATGAGGCAATTATGAAATCCATAAATTATTCTTTTTCATCTGCCTAGATAACCAATGCACCTCATTCCCATGGCCATTTTCTTCATGGCAGTATGGTCAACCCATTCCAATGAGATAATCTGAGAAAAAAATTATCCACCCTAAAGGGAAAGAGCAACTTTGTTAATACAAAAATTGAAAAGATATATTGCACAATAACACTTGCAACAATGATTAGCCATTATGTGGAACTTGTTCAATATGAACTTGTTCGAATAATATTCTAAACCTGTCACTATAATGACAAACCTAAATGATATTATCGAAATTTAAAGAGAAAAAATACTTCAAAGGTGTCTCCACTTGTCAAAACATCTTTGCAAGTAAGTTCATGAATGAGAAAATGCCAAATGTGCAATCAAGCTCGGTTCATTTATCCATTCCCATCCTCTACTGGGGTAAAGAAATCCATTCTGAAATGGAAGGTGCTAGGGTAAAGAACTCTATTCTAAAATTCCACGTGCGGTAAAGAATTGTCCTCATTGTGAAATGCCAGGTGCTAGGGTAAATAACTGCCTTCATTGTGAAATGCCAAGTGATAGGGTAAATAACTAGTTGTTCTGATTAGATGGCTTGAAGAAGTTGTGCCTTTGCTACCTCCTTTCTCTTATAGTTCTTCCAGTCGAGGATTTCGACCGAACGAGACTCCTCATGAGATATTTTCCATCTCCTTATGGTAAGAAGTAGGGAGCTGTTTTTTCATTCCCTCAATCATCTCGTGAGCACTTTCAATATTGTTGTTTTTGAAAAGGTAATCAATAAGCATCTTTGCAGTCTCAACATTGGGAACCTAATTTATACACAGGCTTTCATTATAGTACTTATAAGCTATGTTAAAATCCCCTTCCTTTAATGGGGAAGGAATATGTCATTGCATTAGGATCACAACCTTTACCAGACATATAAGAAAATATCCTTTTTTACTCTATCACCTTCTTATCCTTACAAAAACTAGCAATTGGTGTATTGTAGTGGTAGATATTTGGTTTCAATCCTTTCGAAACCATTTCATCCAAAAGTTTTCAGCAGCACTCATTTTATCACATTCACAGAGGATACTCATCATAATCTTGTATGTTAAAACATCTAGAGAGAATGTTTCAAACATTGTTTCCAAAACATCAACGACCTCCTTGTATTTCCCTTGTTTATACAGGGCTGAGAGTATAGTATTATAGGTATAATTATTAGGTTCACAACCATGTTTTCTCATTTCATCGAGAAATGAAAATGCAGACTTTGGCTCATTCATTTCACAAATTGCCTTCAATACAATATTGTAACTTATCAGGTTTATTGATATTCCAAAGCTATCTATATCTTTAAAGAAAACATGAGATAATTTGGGGCTTTTACATTCAATAAAGTCATTCAGTAGGGCATTAAAGGACTTGACAATTTGTGAAATATTGAGACTTTTCTTTGATTGAAAGTTTTAATGGCATGTTGAGCCATTCCAACTATACCATAAAGCCCAATAATACGAGTAATGAAACCCTCAGAACAATGCTTTCTTACCTGCAATGAGTGGTCAAATATTTCTTAAATGGTGTCAAATTATTTGGCGAATGCTAATTTTTCATAGTAACTTCGCAAAAAAATATGAGTCGACGGAAACTCTGTTTCTTTGTAGATTGCTTAAAGATTTGAACACAATTTTTTGGGTTGGATTCGATCATGAAAATATTCATTTCTTTATCCAGTTAATATATGGTATTGATAAGGGCACTGATATCAGTACTAGGAGTTGACCACTGTGATTGCTGCTACGCGAAGATTTTTAAAATCTTTGGTGGGTTGGATCTAGTCCTGAGATTGTTAAGATATTTACTTGGGGTAATGCACTCTATTTGATCAAGTTTTGAGCACTCTGTACTAGAACATATTGACTCTGTGGAGATCCTCGACATTTCGACTTTGCGCTTCCTCAACATATCGAACGACAAATTCAACGACGATATCCCAAAGAAAATTTCAAAACTGAAGAGCAACGTCTGCCATAATGGCGTGGTTGTGCTTCAGGTCATCAACATGATCCACATAGTCAAATACTATTGGATAAAGGAGGATGGGATTGAAGCTCAATGATTCGCTACAGTGAACAATGCTTTCACATGAAACCCCATAGAGAAAAATGCTTTCAGTGCAATTATTCCATTTTTTCCAAAATGTTTGCCTCCATCTAAAAAATACCTTAATAATACAAATGTGGCTATGCAACATATAGAAACTCTTTACCTTCTCAATATATTATTCCCATTTTTTCCATTTTTTTATACATCAATATGAACACACGTGGTATGGTATTGTTTTATTTGTAAAGCCCTTGGGTCATAGACTCCTTTAAGGGGCCGTTAAATATATCTACCTAAATTTTAACATGCAGATGGATTTAGAGACCCCTTTAAGGGGGTCTCTAAATTTTAACATTGTGGATTCAGAGACCCCTTTGTTTGTAAATTTTAACGTTCTAGATGGATTCAGAGACCCCCTGTAGTGTTAAAATTTAGTGAAATATAAAACTTTAGTATCAAAATTACAGTTTTCCATTTGGAGAGTGACACAATTAAAAATGAATACCATAAATGACTAATTCATATACTTGTTGGTTGGTCATATTTGTATTATTGGACTATAACAATCATTTACTTTAATCATTTTTATTTTCTTCACTTATTATCTGGTCATCTATTTTAGTCCTGGAATAAATTAGTCATTTAAGTTAGTTGCTTTTAGTTGGGTCACTTATTATCTAGTTGTGTATTTTATCCCTAGACTAAATTAGTTGTTTAAGTTAGTCGTTTTTAGTTGGGTCACTTAAAATTTCTCAAATTTAGTAGTGATTCACTTGAAATAATTATGGTGACTAACTTTTTTAATCACGTAGTCACTAATCTGTCATTTTTTACTACTGTATAGTGCAAGGACTAATTCTGAACAGGAATACAATCTCTCAAAGTTCCCACAAGCTCTCATATGCATAGGGGCGAATATGTTAAGCTCCAAACTATATGTAAATAAAGAATCAATCCATTCATAAGGTGTATAATCACCACATTTCTCGACACATTTCAAATTCAACACCAAGGAATATAACCATGAAATTTCTCAATACAATCATATTCTCACTATAAATTGACTCAACAAGTGCAACCCTCAACACATCAAGTTAACTTTACATAGATAGAGAAATAAAATAGGTACAAAGGAATTTAAACAATATGTTCAATAATCAAATTCACATACACATTAATCTAGACAAATTTCCAATGTGGGCATGTGCAACCTAAGCCTCTCATCCTCTTCCTCTTCTGCTAGTGCTAGAGCTTCTCCTCTCTTCTTCTTCACTTTGCCTTTGCTGCACACAATTCTACACACTCTCTTCTTCTTCACTTTGCCTTTGCTGCACACAATTCTACACACTCTCTTCTTCTTCACTTTGCCTTTGCTGCACACAATTCTACACACTCTCTTATTCTCGAACACTCATTTCTTTATAAAGAAAGCTAACATGGGTGACCAAGAGTCACAAGTGATGGTTTGTTTCCCCGTCTCACAAGATATGGGAAATTGAAATTACATTTACATTAGGAAATATTTCCCGCAATTTATTTTAAAAACAAAACCCACATCCTAATGCAAATATCTACAAAACATTTAAAACCTCTTCCAACATCATCATGTGACAATCCCATCACATTGGTGAGCTTCGGTTCAGTCTTCATCGAACTTTGTGCTCCATCTATGCACCTGCATAAAAAGGGCATATTAGATCAATTGTATCTCCTTAGAGAGCACTAGATCTATTTGTAAATCAAAAGGAAAGTTCCCTTAGAATATGCAATGATTATAAACAATTGAAAAAAATCATGGTGAAAAATAAGTACCCATTATCCCAAATAGATGATCTGTTTGATAAATAAAATGAAAATAAATATTTTCAAAAATTGGCTTGAGATCTAGATAACATCAAGTTAGAGACAAAGATGAAAATATTTATAAGACAAATTTTGGAACAAGATATGGTCATATGAATTTACAATGGTACCATTTAAACTCACCAATGAACCCGTCACATTCATGAATATAATTTTTAGGGAATACATGGACAAATTTGTATTGGTATTTATAGATGATATTCTCAGTTGTTCTAAGTTCGAGGAAGAACATGAAGAGAATCTTAGATTGGTTTTGCAAGTATGAGAAAACATCACAACATCTTAGATAGGTTTTGCATGTATGAGAAAACATCATTTGTATGCCACGTTTAACAAATGCCATTTCTATTAAAAAACATATAGAATCCGAGACATTTTATTTTGATAAAAGAACATCAATTGATCCGAAAAAGATCAAGGCTATTATGAACTGGCCTACTTCAAAAAAATGTGAGAGATGTAAGGTCATTTATAGGAATTGTATAATATTAAGGAAGATTCATTGAAAAATTACAAAAAAAATGTCATTCCATAACTTATTTAAAGAGGGAAGTAGTGAAGTTTGTGTGGCCTGCTAAGTGTGGTAGAAAAATTCACTAATTGAAGAATCTTCTAACTAGTGCTCCAATTCTAAAATTGCAAACTCAAACAAATATTTCACAATGTGTACAAATTATTTTAGAGAAGGATTGCATGGAGTCCTTATACAAGATAATTAGGATAGAAAATTTTGTTACCCACTATTTAGAACTCACATCCATTATAAATACATTGAAGATGTAGAGTCATTATTAATGGCTTTGGACTTTATTTTGATGATAGATCACAAGTACTAAGATACCTATTTGACTAGTCCCATTTAAATCCTAGGAAAATTAGATGGTTAGAAGTATTGATGAGTACACTTTTGAAATCAAACACATAAAAAGTAAAGAGAACAAAATATAGATGCACTTGGCAAAAGCATGAAAGTTATACACTTAGAAACTTGCAAATTTGATTTGATTTTAAGAATTAAAAAGGCTATGAATGAGAATGCATTTTTTCTATAAATAAAGAAAGATTTACTAGAAAAACCACTAGAACAAAAATGTGATGACTATTGATAATGTATAAAGATAAATTGAATATTTCTATTTCCTTAAAATAAACTAAAAAATTAGGGGGAGGGGAGAGGGAGGAGTCATTCTTGGCCCTGATGAAAAAGTAGTATTCCAATTTACATGGGGTCTTGGAAGGATGACAAATAATCAAGCAGAGTACCTAGCCCCCTAAAAAGGTCTAGAGCTTGCTAGTGAACAAAGAATTACCCAAGTCATTGTCTTTGGTGACTCTATGTTAGCTATTCATTAATTCACTAAAGCCAAGAAGGCTATTTGCTCTAAGTCCTCGCTTGTAACCCAAAGAATCCAGAGCTAAATATCTCAATTTGAGCAAGTGGAATTATTCCATATTTACAGAGATTGAAACTCAAAAGCTGATGGGATGGAAAAAAAAGGACCTGACATGAACCAAGGTATTATATAAATAAACTTTAGATTGAGTCCTTCTCTAATTCCTTAGATGGCTCTTAATCTATTTATGAATTGGATCTATGTGGGTGATCTCATTTATCCACTCCCTAGGTGATGGTTTTAATGGGTTTATTAAGAGGCTCCCTCTCACATGCATTGGTAAAATGTTGGGTCCATCTTTTCTTCCTGAATCCTCCTTTTTCCCAACCTCAGCATTGTATGGATCTCTCCCGGTGGAAATTTACGACGAACAGGTGACATCAAACTTCATCCTTGTCCCTCCCCTGCAGTATTATCCATTTAATTCCCTTTGGCCCCGAGTTATTGTAGTTTGCATTGACTGCGACATCTTCCTTTGCGTGCATGATCATGGATTTAATTCTCCTGTCAGATCAAGTCATCTCCCTCTTGTCGGCAAGAATTTTGTAAAGATTTGGATTCAATGGTCTTAAAATGGCTTGTGCCAAGGTTTGGGGTTCAATTATAGATCATTTTCAAGAGGTTGCCTGCTCCAACATTTTCCCTTCTAGGTTCCTAAAGTTAATGGCTGGAATTTCCTTCCCTCTAACATTTGCCTTGGTATGATGGGAAATCCCTGGAAAATATTTGTGTTTTAAGCTCCAAGAACAAGATGGCTAGTTACTCTGACCTCCAGGGTTCTATCAAAACTTTAGAGATGATTGTGAAACTCCTAGACTCCACCCAATCTCTGGTTGCCTCAATTACTAACCTTGAAGATATGATCGAGCGTTAATGGAGCTCATTCCAACTCTTTGTTGAAGCCAAGTTATTGGTGCACTACGCCGATGTGGAGGACTCTTTGGACATGCTTAGTGAGGAAATTTATCAGCTTATTGCTCGGGTGACGGTTTTGGAGGTCTCAACATCTCAAGCGGAAATAATGACAATTGGTGGCAATGCTTCTTGTGCTCACGTGGACAGAAGGAGATCTCGTCGTGTCCGAGACTCGGAGGTCAACAATTGTGGTTGCCTCAATTACTAACCTTGAAGATATGATCGAGCGTTAATGGAGCTCATTCCAACTCTTTGTTGAAGCCAAGTTATTGGTGCACTACGCCGATGTGGAGGACTCTTTGGACATGCTTAGTGAGGAAATTTATTAGCTTATTGCTCGGGTGACGGTTTTGGAGGTCTCAACATCTCAAGCGGAAATAATGACAATTGGTGGCAATGCTTCTTGTGCTCACGTGGACAGAAGGAGATCTCGTCGTGTCCGAGACTCGGAGGTCAACAATTGTGGCCCGTGGTGATTACAATTCCTCATATGATGATACAATTTTTTTGGTTTGAAGTCTGTTCCATCTATCTCTAATCTTGTAACGCTGGTGTGTATGTTTTGTCTTTTTCTTTAAATTTTTGTGAAGTTTACATTGAACAATTTTTTGTCTCAAAAATTTAATTAGTCATAGAAGGAGTAAACATTTTATATACTTTGTTGAAAACCTACATTTTGTATTGAATTTAAGATATAAGAGTTTTCCATTCCATCTTTTATTAATATAAATATTCTTATCCTTTTAGTTGAAAAAAAACAACTAAAACTAAAAAAAAATTAACTAATTTTTATTTAAATCATATATTTAAAAAGCATTAATTATACAAATTACCATTTTAACCTAATTATCCAAACCTTTCACTTATTTAAAACTGCATACTAATCATTAATATAAACCTATCAAAATCAGAGCATAAACTTTTTCCCTTTGTTCTTCCAAATCTCAACCTTCTTAACTCATGTGGACTTTTTCCCTTTGTTCTTCCAAATCTCAACCTTCTTAACTCATGTAAACCTGGAGGTCCACCGAACTTCAACTGCACCTCTCCTTCAACCTCTGATTCAGAGAAACAAAAGAAATAAAAAACAATTAAAAATATATTTATTTTTAGTCTGTTGAATATATAAACAGCCTTTGTTTTGTTTTAATCAGACTCAAATTTTGTTAAATTTCAGTGCTTTGGTAGCATATTTCTGCTGAGTACTCTAAAAGCTGGCAAGATCAACTGAGATTTCACTGTCTCGCATCAGGCAAATAAATAAAATTCGATCTCCTTCCATTTTAACACTTAAGCACACAATACTTAAATTTTATCCTTTTAGCCTTTGTAAGTTAATAGCGTATGCCTTTCTCATTTCAATTTACAGGAAAATAAAGAAACGTCCAGCACCATTGGATTTTAACAAAGTGAAGCTTCACTATGACTACGCAGCAAGTTGCCATTCAGCTACTTTGCAAAGGTTTTATAAAGTCATTTGCCAGCTTAGTATTTATAATAATCCATCTTATATATAGTTGTTTTCTTTTATTTATTTTTTGAACAGAATAATTATATATATATATATATATATATATATATATATATATATATATATATATTAATCACCTGTTTAGCTAAGAATTACTTTAGAAAAATTAAAGATAAAAATTAATAAAGTTTTATTTCAATAGATTAAATTTTATGATATTTTATAATTTTTTGGTCATTTATTATATTTTGAATTTTTTTGTCACTTGAATTTTTTTGTCACTTGCTTTGTTTAGATTAGACAACTTAAATTTGTAATTTCAATAAATATTTCTAAGATTTTTGACAAAATTGACCAAAAAATATGTTTAGAAAAAACTCAAATGTAAAATAATGAGAGTAATTGTTTTAATTATTATAATTTTTTTTTATACTTGTTATCAGCATTGAAATATTTCATTAACCACATTATCCATGTTAAAGGTTTTTCTATTATTAATATGCTTATATTAACAATCAAATACATTCATGTTAAAAGATTTTTCTATTATTAAAATGCTTATATTAGCATTCCAATGTATTAATCTAAGTTATCTGTTGTATCGAATTATTTAATTTTTAATTATTTTTGCTTTTCAGAATTAAATTGATGACTATCATATCTATATATGTTCACTCTCTTTATTTTTATCTTATATATAAATATCATTTCTTATTGAAATATATTTGTTAACATAGATAATCAAATAATTATTTAAGTTATTGTTATTTTTAAATAACATGAAAATAATTTATTTTTAATTTGAGAGATCAAAATATTTTATTTATAACTCTTAAAATAAAATATTAATTTTAAAGGCATATCATTTATATTAATTTAAACAAATTAACCAAACTACATATTTATTCATACTAAATTTTTAATACTAACAAACAAATCAAATAATAACCAGCAATAATGATAATAATAAAATATTAATATTTACTTATAATATTCATTTTTATTAAAAATATATATTTAATTTAATTTATTCCATTAAACACTACATATTATAGAATATAATTCTCAAAACACAATAATAAATTGATTGGACACTCTACTGCATGCTAAGGTGATGTCCATAGGCCATTAAATTATATAACCAGGAGTTTCATAAAATTATTCTTTGACTTTTATTCCTTATGCTTTTCTCACAAAATTTGTTGGATATGCCGGCCTATTCCCCACATCATCTAACCCTTATTATTAAATTTGGCCACAAACAATAGTTTTCATTATTCGATTTGGTAATGACAGACACAGTCCAGCACTCCACCATACCCATGTGGACAGACAGAATATGACTGAGAGCAGGCAATGAATAGGAAACATGTGGGTGTGAGATGAAATAGGATTACATATCACCATACAATAGCTTTACACCTTCCCCCACAGAAAGTAGCGCATTACGTTGGTGCCAAATTTTACACTTTCCACCACAAAAGGTGGCGCATTACGTTGTCGCGTATGACCATCAGTGACTTACTTTAATTTATAAAGGAGTTGTTTAGTGTTTTTTAGAGTGGAGAAATTTAGGGCGGTACATAAATTTGATGCGAAATTTTGATTTGTGTTGTTTGAAATGAAAAATTTGAGATTAAATTTTTTGTGACTGTATGTATAAATTCAGCATTTTGGAAAACTCTAAAATACTTAGATTATATAAAAATTATCAATTAAATTTATGATTTCAATAAATTTTTATGGAATTTAAAAAAATTAAATTAAAAATACCACCTTAAAAATTTCCAAAACTCAATTAAAAATATCCTGAAAATGGTCTGTACATATATCTCCATCCATATTTTATGAAAATTTCCAAAACTCAATTAAAAATATCCTGAAAATTGTCTGTGCATATATCTCCATCCATATTTTATATTTGATTATTCTCGACCGAAAGGGTTTGGAGATACGTCAATCACTTGTCTTTAATCACAAGACTCCGTTGTTCTCTGAGTTGTCGTCAAAGATTTCATTATCGGCGGACTGTGAGCCGTCACACTCTCTTGTTCCCATGAATCGTGAGGGTTGTAACGTATTATATTTGGTGGATGAACACGATCAGAGTTGAAAGTTGACGGTTAAAAGTTAAGTGGACGTCATTGGCCATTGCTAAATTTTCAAAATTAGATGGCATTTTCAAATGTTAAATCTCACGCACCGTTATATCTGGGCGCCATTGGCACTGCTTATATATACATATATAATTTGAGGGAGTTGTCTATAATTTGACTTTTTGGAGATTCTGTTGACGGAATCCGGCAGAAGAAATGAGGTTAAATCTTGATTTTTAGCAGTTAAAATGGTTTTTTAACTGTATATTTGGATTCACCGCCCTGAAAAACCCTGGGAGCCATTGATTGTGCAGAAACTAGCTATCAAACTTAGGATTCCAATGAATTGCTGCCGGATTTTGACCAGAAAAATCTGCCAGAAAAACTTTCAAAAAAAGTCGCGTTATAGACTACTGCTAATTTGAGTGGGATAATTGATTGGCTCAGGTCAAATCATTAATGAATTTCACGAACCGGCATCAGCTTACAATTGGAGGAGATTTGAACTTTACACGTGATGTATTACCTTTAATATCACTTTTGTCTTTGCAAAATACTGTAACATCTCTTATAAAATTTGAATGCAATCAGAAGTATATTCGTTCAATAGGACAAGAATGAAATTATAAGTGCATGCAGTCGTTCCAAAGAGAAGCACATTAAAAGTTGAGGAGACACTTATAGGATAATAAATAGTAATGTATAAGATTAATGTTATTTTAATATATATATATTTTTTGGCACAATCCTCCTATTATAATATTAGATAGGGTTTAAAATGTTATGATTAAGTTTTGTTTTTTTGTTAATGGGTGGGGTTACATTAAGCAAAATATGAATATATCTTTTTAAGAATCACACCTATGTAAAGTGGAGTTGGGTTTGTTTATAGTTTATGGGCATTTTTTCTTTTTCTTTCTCTCTTTTCATGGAGTGGTAAGTGGGTTGATCTTAGACTTGAATAATATGGAGTTGGAATATATGAGTTTATTTCACTTTTAGCACGAGGTTAAATGATAACATTTTCAGGATTTGAATATAAGACATTGTATAGATATTTACTTTATATTTATTATACTATAGTAATATATAGAGAGATAGCCATTCGATTTTTAGGTATTTTTAAAGAGGAACTTTTCATTTTAAAAGCATTTTAAATTTATAATTTTCAAAGGTAATATAATATTATTACATATATTTTATTTACATTGTTAATAATCTTTTAAATAATTATAATTAATGATAATATTTTCTAATAGATATTATGAATATGTGATGTTTAATTTTTTATTTGTATATTTTTAAATTGGAATTGAAGTAAAAATATTAAAAAATAAGAAGAGAATCATTAATTAATAATGAATTTTTTTAATATGTTATGTTTATAGAAAAAAGAAAAATAAATAATCTAAGAATGCACTTTATTGGAAATATTCATTAGTTTTTTTTGTAAATTAGCATTGAACTTTTCCAAAAGACCCTGCAAAGTTATTAAGTAGTCTACCAATTTAGATTTAAAGAAATGTGTGTACATTCCAAGAACATGAACATGTTAAAAACACATACATGTAAAATCATTAGAGAAAATAAATGATGAACAAACATAAAATCTAATATTTAAGTTGAAATAATTTAGGAGGAAGCTGAAATAATTTGGGAGGAAAATATATCTTTGCCACTATACTCAATCTTGTCAAGATGACTATTTCTAGCAAACAACTAACTTAGAGACACTTTTCAATTAGGTGTACTAAACCTTTAGATAATATTCATCAAATCAATAACATGGGTAAATACCAGGGTCCCATAAACTACCTCTAGTAAACATTCTACAACCCACCATTGACCAAGCAAATCATGTAAATATTAACTTAACATCCCCACCTTAAAACCCTTAACCACCACTCAATCAATATTTTGTTATTACCACCAATGTTCAAAAACAAATAAACTAGAATTTTAGAACAATATACCTCCATTTTCTAATGCAAGAGCAATGCTAAAGTTTTAAAATTTCATATCTCTCCTTTCATAAGTAAGGACAATATAATAAAGTATTGAAAGCAATAGTAGGAACCAAAAATCACAAATCTCACCGAGGATTTTACTAGTGTCTTTCTTTACACCAAAATCAACAAATCAAGCAAAACCTAATATGAGGAGTTTGATTCATAGTTGGCACATCAAATTTCTTTACAAATTGAGGATCTAAACTAGTCAGATATAAATATATAACACTATGCAACATCATATTTACTTGGGATTTTGCAAATGGGATAATTTTCCATGTTTTTTCCAAAAAAGATTCACTATTTTCCATTTTTTTAAAAAAGATTTGCCAAAATTTTATAGGATAAAAACATTTTACCTTAAAAATCGCCAAATTTTTATGGAGACTATATCATACCATTATAAATTTGGATATTGTTTCAAAAATATCGCCAATTTTTTTACAAATTGCATATTAGGACTATTGAGATTCGCCAAGGTTCCTACACTTTAAAATAAATTCCCATCTTTAAAATTTTACCTAGCCTTGATTTGGTCACCATTTGGAATATTATAATCTTTCACTAGAAAAACAACCTTCATGTAGTCGATGCTTTCTGATCTATCATCTCCATATATATCTATGTTTTCATTCATGTCATCTTTTGATGATGATGATGATGATGGTTAACGTCTACTTAGACCAAAATTTGGTCTATTGGACCTAAAGAAACAAATTATTTAGTTTGATTTAAGATTTTATTCTTATGCTCAAAAAGCTTGGAGAGAAGCCTCCTGAGCTCACTATAATTTTGACATCGTAAAAGGCTAGGAAGGTCAGTATTGCGACAAAGATTATGAAACTGAGATCTAATGTGGTTTTACGGGGCACTCTAAGAGGAAGTGGTTTTCATCCTAGATGTTCCTATTCTCATAGAGATGGCAGATCCTTTCCATCCATGGTGTTTTAGGAACTGCCCAACGACCTGTTTCACTATGGAGCTCATGAGAGTTCGTTCTAATCTTTGCTATATTAATTTTATTCTTTGAGCTAGTTAAAACAGAGAGATACTTTTGATCTTCTAGGGTGGGGTTGATGACCTTCTTATAATAACTCAATTTTCTTTTAGTTGTTAAATCTTTCTCACACCACATTTTTTCTTTGAACTTAGAAGTAACAATATTTTTAATGTTATTAATGTTTTGCTAAATATGCTTTGTATACTAACTACAATCTCACCACTACTCCATTAAAAGGTTGATACAATAATTATACCCATCAATACAACATATAAGACACCATCAAATACACCTCAATCTGTGATTCCAATTAGCACCACATTTGGTTGCATTTAACCATCCCATAAATACAACCATATATAAATGTGTCATATACATGATTAAATTGAACTCAACTAGTGATGAACATCATCCATAACAAAGGTTCACAACTATAATATCAAATTGCAACAACACATCATTTTGTCATTTTTTTAACAAAAAATAAGTTTCTACAATGTGAAAATCAACACACATGGGGTTTTCATCATTTGCATTGTAACACCCCATTTCTTACCCTAGATTGAAAACATAATTATAACATGTACTACTGAGAGATTTAACATTGATGTTTTGTTAAAAGTTTTAATGTTTTAATTATGTTTTCCTATTAATGAATTTTGCTTAATAACTGATTGAATGCATGGAGCACTTACATTTATCATGACGCCATGTGTGGGATTTAGTGAGGGGAATGGTGGGATAAACCCTAGGCCAAAATAGTGTTATTGATTTGAACCCAAAAAACATCCTCTTCAATTTCCAAGAATAAATTAATGACGGTGTTTGGTAGTTGAACAATCAACCCCCATTAATCATGAAGAGGTAGCAATAAAATGGTACAAAACCATCGCTAGAGATATAGGAAAGTACTCACCTCGAAATTGATACCCACAAAATCCGATGTTGAGAAGGAGAGAAGGTAGTATAGTCATGAGAAACAATCAAGGGATGCACATGAATGGTTTTGGAGGTGTAGTTAGAGATAATTTGTGCTAAAAATTGTTTTGGTTGGTTGCATAATAGGGACATCCTATTAGATCTATTTTTCCATTGAGAAAATCAAGCAAAAGGGACCCTGAACCTAATCTGTAAAGATATTTTCCTATATTTTTGGTGTTTAGCTAAGGAAGCATGAAGGAAATGAGAGGGTAGTCTTTAAGGGTTTTCTAAGGTAGTGAAAAGAATCCCTTGTTCTATACAAACTAGTTAAATTGACACCAAAGCAAGCTCTTGAATCAATGGGTTGAAGGAAATACCTTCTTGACTTTTGTATATGAAGGAGAATGACATTCATTCTTCCATATTTTGTAATCTAAGTGAAAAATTCCATTTTTTCCATCATGGTTTGGCTAGGGGTTGGTCCACTACAAAAGAATCTATCACAAGGCTAAGCCTATGGTTGTGTCAAAAAAGGTTTACCCTTCATGATTTGTTGGTAAATTTAAATTTCTCAGATAACTATTACTGTATTGCTTATATGGGCTTGCAAGATTCTAATTGTTGGGCTTTGCTTTTGTCATATTTCTCCACCCAATCAAATCATTATTATTATATAATTTCCCTATATTTCAACAATAATACATGCCCAACTATGCCATAACTCGCTTTCATTCATGATCATACATCTTGTGTGGTTAATGCATCATTTTTCTTTGGTTTTAGTGATTAAAGATGATTAAATAATAGTTTAATAATGCCAGTTTATGAAGTATAATTCTCGTAGTTCACTACAATTCATTTCATGTACTAGTAGTTCACTTTTGACACCCAAATCTTTGTTTAGCATATGTGCATGCTTCTAGATGGAAATTCACCACATGGATTTTGAAGGTTGAGGTGTCAACATGGTTCTACATTGTTCAAATACCACCTAGGTTGAATGTGTGGACCTCCAACTCATAGAAAACACTTCAATCAAATTTAACAATAATTTTCAAACAACATATTTGTGATGCAATTTTCAGCCAAATGAAGACAAATCTCAAAATCCTAAAACATGGGTTTTGTCCAAAATATGAAAAAGTGAGTATCAAATGGTATGTTTTACAAAAGGAGATACAATTGAGGAGATATGGGTGGTTATTTATCATAAATTTCCCCAAATTGTACTGAAGCTTAGATCATGATATTTTTTCATAATTTTTTTGTTAAATTCAATTTATGAGTTTGGGGATTTGGATTCATCCACTCCTTAATTATTTTGTGCATATATAAGAGCTTCATAGGTCTGGGAGAGTCAGTAATAAGATACTGTTGAATACCTTTTTGCAAACTTTTGGAAGCTATGTTTTTGTGTGCTATGTAGCAAAATGCTTGTTGTAACATATTTTTATTAATACAAGTTTGGCTTCAATTTATGGTTTCACTGTAATTATCTTTTTGTGACTATAAGCTAATCTATGCACTAGTGGTGGGAAGGGTGCCTCACTCGGCTACATAGCTATCCTTTGTATTTAACCAATACAGTTCATGTTTGTGGTTTGAAGATTTCATTGCAGTATTTAAGTTATCTCTGGTAGCATTACATTTTGTTGAAATGTAATGCTACTGGAATATGTGTGTGTGTGTGTGTGTGTGAGTGTACCAAGGTATAGTTGTTTTTTTTTTTTCATGAGCAATGCTAACATATAATACTCATATCTTGAGTCAATTCATTTTCATATCGAAGTTTGTATTGAATGATAATTTATTTATTTTATTCCTGTAGCATGAGAATTGAAGTTTCAACCTTTAACATTCGTTGTTTATTGAAGCAAGGAATTGTGTTGATCGATACTCCATTTCAATTCGATCTATCATATTTGGTTTTATATAACACACATATAATATCATTAACCCCTAATGACTCAAATGATCACTCTGTCTCAAGTTAATACAATGCCTTAAATTAACAAGTCTATTCTAGTTTTTTGTAAGGAAGGAATTGTATTGGTCCTTAGATTTCATACCAAGGGCTCAATACCTTGTTTGTATAAACAATCAATTTTAAGCTCTAATATTGATCTATTACTCGATATGATCATGAACTTTTGTGCTTAATTATGGGTCCTTACCTAAATAGTAGCAAATTTCATTTGATGCTGAATCTTGACTTTTCATAGTTAGATAGAGCTTCTCCGAGTAGGAATTACAACATTTTGATTTGATTGGTTCGATTATTTATCATATGTATGAGTGTGATTCATTTCCATTCGAAGCAAAAAGATTTTATTTTTCATTTTTTGGGTTTACCCTTCATGTTTTTTCAAGACAATATTTGATCAATAGAGGATTAACATAGATTTAATACTTAGGTTAAGACACTTTATTCAAGCATTAGTTGATTGTCTTAGAATAGATGCTCCCTTTTTAATTTCAATAATTTGTTTTATGTTTTAATATTTTGTTCTCGATATTTGTTAGAAGAAAAACTAAAAACTAGAACTAGAATCCTTTGTTCTTCGAATTCAACCTGCTAATGAGTGCATGAAAATTGTTCTACATAACTAAAGTTTATACTCTAAGGTCGTGCCAGAGGGTACAAGACAAGGACTCGCTAAATGAATTTTAGCATCACTGTGCTTATCAACATTCATTCTTTATTTTATGAACATGTCATTTAATTGTTAATTTCAAACGATAGTTGTCAATATTATATTAGGATAGATTAGGGATTTAATCCTTCACATATTTTTCTTGCATCTCTAAGTTCATGATCTTGATTTGATAATTTAATTTTGGAAATATAAAAATATATTTTGCCTAAAATTTTTGGCACCATTATTGGGGAGGTTCTAAAATAATGAAAGCTTAGATATATTTCCTTTAAATTACACAACTTGGGGGAGGAGAAACAATGAGATGAAAAGACACCCTTGTTTCAAAATATATGAAAAGGGTTCTAGCTTTTCTTCAAGGACTTGGTTTTTCCTTTTATGAACTTGTGTTTATTTTAGGTTTGATTCATGGAAAGGAATAAGATAACTCATGATGAACAAATATCTAGTGAAAACAATTATTGTAGTGTGAGGGCATCCAAGTACATGGAAAATATTTATTTGAAGTTGTTTTGTTTTAGCACATTTCATTTATTTCTTCAAAATGTTTTCATTTTTAGCGTGTTGTAAGAACCCCCCCATGTATTAATCCATGTTGTAGATAGGAACTAACGTCCGACGAGGCAACATACAAGAATGTTCAAGAGCCCGTTGGAGAGTATTACTCCAAGAACTTTCTCAGATCATAGTAGCAACTAGTGTCTCTACCTCTTAGGAAGATAAAATATTGGTAGTAGTCAAGAACATATTTGCCTCTCTAGAAGTGAAAGAATAAAAAAAATGCATGATTGACCTCTACAAGAATATTGAAAATCCTTCTCTGATCACCTTTGCCAATCTACCCAGGAGACCAAAGAATCTTGTACCTAATACGATGGGGAACAACCATTAGAAAACGAGATCAAGGAGTTTCTAATATGCCTGTCAACGATTCCAACATCTACTTAAGAGACCAACCATATGAAAACAAAATATCTGAATGGCATGATAGAGGAGGACATACTGAGTGGTCCAAATAAGTAATTATACCAAGATCATCATGAATATGTTGCACAATTGAAGCACCACTTTCTTCTTCACATTTTTTTGACATCCTATCATTCGAAAGAGTTGGTATCTCATGCTTTGGCATACATTAAAGCATACTTTTCAAACCTAAGCATGAGTACATTTGTAATTATGCGGCACACATGGCTTCACTAGAAATACTCCTACACTTGAAGGAGAATGTGTTTTTTAAGTAGAATACGATAGTATAATAAATACATAAATAAAATGGCAAAGAGAAAAAATGAGTCCTATTGTGAAAACTAGTTTAATGGCACAACTGGACATGAGATTTTCTTAAAACTAGGCAACTAGAGGGAAACGTTCACATGAACCATGTAAACTAATGTTGGTTCAAATATTGTATCCTTCAAAATTATTCATGTTTTGTACTCACATTGGCTGAAATGGGATTCCTTAAGGCCAAAATTTTGACAAGTCTCATCCCACTGACTCCGATACATCATCTAGGATTGGGGCTAGATCATTTCATAAGTACCTTGAGGCTTGCATTCATTATTGGCAGGTTCTCCCATTGATGAAAATAGGAATGCATCAAGGTCCCCTAATTGTCAGATATTGCAGGTGAATTGAAGACAACTCATTCATTCGTACCTGTCAAGATGTACTTAGGTACCTTGACACTCATTAACAATAATAATGAGTCTTCTCATGTTGGTTAAAAAAATACATCAATGGTTGGTAATCCAATGAAATTCTATGATCTCTGGTCTTAATACATTCATTCACATGATGGAAATTGTAAGACAGGTTTGGCACGATTGAATATTTTATGGGTTTATGATATCAACAACTTACAACATTTCCATTTTCTTGTAGCAACATGTTCCAATAAAATACTGCCAATAAGTCTTAGAAAACAACATCCCTGACCTTGTTTGCATGAGGACATGCAAACCCTTAGGTTTGGGGGAGAGTTAGAGAAGCTCTTTAGATTCTTTCAGATCTTCAACATTTCTAACATTTTTAGTTCATCTCAGCTGCTTTTTATTCCCTTCATTGTGATATAATTCAACCTCTTTCAATAGATTTATTTCTCATCAACTTCTTAGTTTTGCTCACTCTCACTTCTTAGTTTTCAATCAACATGCATCAGTTCCACACAATTTTTCAAGACATCAAAATTCAAACCAAAGTTACTTGAGGTAAACATGTATAAATCTCTTTAATGTACTAAGAATTTGGAAAAAATGATGCATAATCATTTCATATTATACTACACATCATCACCATTGACAAAGTACTCATCACTAGTCATTAATCCTCCATTTTTTCACCATCTATAAATTTATACTCTAATCATGAGACCATAGAAAAGTTATTGTGGTATACAAATACAAAACAACATCCAGAATGTCTTCTCCTTGTACATCATAAAACATTATTAAGATCATTATCTGGATGTTGTAAATAAGGGGTTGAAGTCATTGCTACTCACCCCAGTAAAACAAACCACAAGTAAATATTGGTCTCAAGAAAATATAGAGCATATAAATGACCAAGTCCATTGATACTGCCACCGTTTCCATCATTCAACAACCACTCCAACCTCATACCATTCATGAAGGCCCATTCCCTACTTGTACGCATTTTTGTTGTTCTGTTCAAGATCTGTTTGTTATGACAAATATGAAGAATGCTCTTCGAGAAGAACCAACACCTTTGGTTTTAAAAGTGTTACTCGACAAGAACCAACACCAACACCAACACCAACACAAAGAAACAATGTCACACATATTCACTTATGCAAGATAATTAAACAAAGTATGCAATAAGTAGCGAGTAAGGATTCACAAGTTTTTGTTTGCTTGAAGACATGAAAATTCTTAGGTTTTAGGGAATTTTGGACCCCAACTTTTTCATATTTCTTCACCGAGTCAAGTCATTATTCTTATACCATTTCCTTACATTTCACCAATAACACATGTCCAAATGCGCAATAAGTTGCTTTCATCCATGATCATACATGGGATCCCATGTGGTTAATACATCGTTTTTCTATATTTTTAGTTATTTAAAACGATTTTATAATAATTTTACTACTGAAATTTTATGAAGTATTATAGTTCACTACAGTTCAGTTGCTGTAACAACAGTTCACTTTTGGTACCCGAATCATTGTTTAGTATATGTAAATGCCTCTGGAAGGAAATCAACCACATGTATTTTGAAGACTGAGGTGTCAACATGGTTTTGTATTATTTATATAGCACCCACATCGCACGTGTGGACCTCCAACGCATAAACAACGCTTTAGCCCAATTTAGCAACAATTTCCAAACAACATATTTGCGATCCGATTTATATCCAAACGAAGATAGCTCTCAAAATTTTGGAACATGGCTTTTGTCCATAATATGAAAAGTTGAGTATGAGGTGAGAATTTTTCCAAAAGGAGATATGGTTGACGATATAAGGGTGGTTCTTTATCACGAATTTTCCCAAATTGCAATAAAACCAAGATCATGAAACTTTTTCCTAAAATTATCAAATTCAATTTCTGTGTTTGGCAATTTGGATTCATCCTCTCCTTGATTGATTTTATGTATATATAAGAGCTTCATAGGATTGGGATATTCGATACTGGTATAATGTTGGAATCCCTTTTTGAAAGCTCTATGAAGCTATATTTTTCTATGCTATGTAGTGACATGCTTGCTGTAACATGTTTTTATTAGTACAAGTTTGACTTCAATTCATGGTTCGATATAATGCTCTTTTTGTGACTGTAATATAATCGATGCGTTACTGGTGGGAATGGCCCCTCATTCGGTTGCGTAGCCATCTTGTGTATTTTACCAATATAGTTTGTGTTTTTGGTTTGGAGATTTCATTGCTGTATTTACATTATTTCCAGTATATATATATATATATATAAAAGTGTGTAACAAGTTAGAGTTGTGCATTTTTATTCATGAGCAACGATATATGTCATGAGCAACGATAACATATAATACTTTTATATATATAAAAAGTGTGTAACAAGAGTTGTGCATTTTTATTCATGAGCAACGATAACATATAATACTTATATCTTGAGTCAATTCACAATCATATTGAAGTCTGCGTTGGATGATACTTTTTTTCCTATATTCCTATAGCATGAGAATTGAAGTGTCAATCTCTAACAATTGTATATTGAACTAAGAAATTATGCTGAGCAATACTATATTTCAATTTGATTTGTTATCTTTGGTTTTATATAACATGCACATAATATCGTTAACCCTTAAAGACTCAAATCATCACTCTGCCCCAGGTGATACAACGCCTTAAATCAACAAGTATGTTCTGAGTTTTTGTAAGGAAGCAAATGGATTGGTTCTTATCTTTCATACCAGGAGTTCAATACCTTGTTTGTATAAATTATCGATATTAAATTCTAAGATTGATCTATTAATCGATATGCTCATGACCTTTTGTGCTTAGGTTTGTCCTTATTGGAATAGTAATCAATTTCATTTGACATTGGAGCTTGACTTTTCACGGTTAGACATATTTGTTTTGATTAAGATTCACAACATTTTTCTTTGATTTGTTTTTTTTATTTATATTATATGTATGAGTGTGATTCATTTCTATTCAAAGTATAAATATTTTATTTTTCATTTTTAGAGTTTTCTTTTATGTTTTGTTCAAATAATATTTGATTAATAAAGGATTATTATAGATTTTATAGATGTGGAATATAAAAGGTTTAAGTATTTATGGGAATAAACATGGAGGAAGTCTCTTCCACTTTTCACATTACAAGGATTTAGGTTTGGTTCTTTATTTGAATAGTAATAAATTTCATTTGACATTGGAGCTTGACTTTTCAGAGTTAGATATATTTTCTTTTATTAAGATTCACAACATTTTTCTTTGATTTGTTTTCCTATATTATATGTATGAGTGTGATTCATTTCTATTCAAAGTACACATATTTTATTTTTCATTTTTTGAGTTTTCCTTTCATGTTTGGTTCAAATAATATTTGATCAATAGAGAATGATCATAGATCTCATAGATGTGGAATACAAGAAGTTTAAGTCCTAGATCTCATAGATGTGGAATACAAGAAGTTTAAGTCCTTGTGGGAATAAACATGGGAGGAATTCTCCACTTTTCACATTACAAGGATTTTGTGGGATACGAGGTGCAAGAGGACTGAGACCGTGTGGGGGAAGTTTTACAGAAGCTTTCTCTGCTTCCAAATTATAATGGTTTATGGGATGTGAATCAACATGGACTTGGTGACAAGGAACGTTCCACTTTCTTCTACATGGGTAGGGATTGATATGATAATCAATAAAATATTAAATATTTTAGAAGGGCCTAAAAATGTTTCATGGAAAATGATAAGAATCCTTTCAATAAAAAGGGTTTTGTATTATAATAATAATAACAACAACAACAATAAAGACGACAACAACAATAACAACAACAACAACAACAACAACAACAACATGGTAATAATGTGAAAATTACTACTTTTTTATAACTAGAGGAATTGACAATTGGGTTAGCTTCATACTCATGTGACATGGGGTCGATTCTGACCACTACCACTATACCTATGGGGCCTACAACTTGTCCTCTCCATAGATCGAGTTACTTTTGGAGGATTGAACCTTGGATCTCTTAGTTTTCATGATTTCATATCACTTCGATCACCAATTGAGATAACCCCAGGGAAGTGAAAATCATTGCTTTAATAACTAACTTAATACATGTATAAAAATGTTATTATAATGAATTAAGAGGTCACACTTGTAAGAAAAATAAAAAATAAATGTTGAAAGGTATATAAGGGAAAGGATAAGCATGGACAATCAAATAAGAATTTAAGGGTCATAGATTTGTGCATGTAGCTCCAAATCAAGCAAAGTTATAGGCGTTGGAAGGATTTTGACAAGAATCATGTCATTACCAAGTTAAAATTACAATGTTAACAATAAATCCAAAAGAAAATTATGTTACACCACCTTCTTAACTAAACACGTGGGTTGGGTTGGTGTCAAAGTGGTATCAAATATATGTTACAAGACTTTGGTTATATGGGTTCAAAAAAATCATATTACTAGTGATGGTAACCAATATGTTGAGATAATGTATATTTGAAATTGTAATTATTGAAGAGACACATTGAAGGTTTGTGTTAATATAATATAGTAGAAAATTGAGGTTATTTTCCTTACTTTGGGTCTAAAATCTATGGGACTTAAGGTACAACATATTTTCATTAGTTCTAAAATAGCTTTAATGCTATAGGAAATTTAATTATGCTAATATAATAACAAAAGATTCTAAATGAGTGTCTACATCATGAAATTCCCCCAAATAATTCTTGATTCTCTAAAAGCCTTTGAAGACTAGAATTTTATGGACAACAGTAACAAACAAACCTAGATGGGAAATTTCTTCAAGATTTGTTTCTTTGCGTCAAAGAGTGCCAACAAACATAAATGCAGTAGATTCCATCTCCTAGTTTTTTCACAGGACCCAGGCCGCATGCTCCTCGGAAAAGAACCAAAAATAAAACCACCCTATTGCTAAATATGATATTGAAGGCTTTGGGTCAATTTGAAGTCCCCAAGTTTACTTTGCTCAAGCCTTGAGAGAAGAAAGGTTGAAATGACGAACCCTGACCCGACACACCACAGATAACTCATAATTTGATTTGACCTGATGCATTTGAATATCACCACCCAACACCATTTTTTGCCCTCCGTGTTTTCAGATGGTGCACCAAGACTTCTTCTTTCTAGGCATAGTGCCTAAGGTTTGATTTTCTCCACCCCTACTCTCTATTCTTGTGGGTGGCGATGACTCCACAAAATCCCTAATTTCTGGTTATACCATTAGATCCAACACATCTCTAAGCCCTGGAGTAAAGCTATTGAAGGCGACTGGGAGGGTTTTAATACCCGTTACAAATGCCACCGAGACAAAAACTAGAGGGGCATGACTTAACCCCCCATCCGCTAAGAGCGCGTGCCTTGCAAACACCAACGAATCTACTAGAAGATCCTCCACTACAAAAACCTCCAATTGAAAAAATGCAGAGAGGGAAAACCTTTGAGAGTCTGCTTGAGAAGCTAGCCCATCCAAGGATCAAGATACCTCCCAACCTGAAGAACAAACCATTGGTGAGTTGTGAGAAGGAATATTAGGAAGCACTCTAAGTCCAAGTCATCCACTAGACCAAAAATATTTCTCGGACTAAGACATCACCACAAGGTCACTTGATAGCTGTCCCCAACCCTAGCTCGAGCGATCTCCACCACTCGCTAAAGACGCGACACCTAGATCTGACCAAATTTGGCTACATTCCATGAGGTCAATAGAAACAAAGGGTGAAGAGACTGAATGAGCAATTTGGAGTTGGGTCTCTCGGATGGAATAACTGCCTGAAGATTTCATGAAGGAGAGAAACCCTTTTGGAGGATTCCAATGTAGGCTCAAGGGACGTGGAGGTTAATGACACTATCAATCTTGTCATTATTAGTTCATCGGCTAGGGGGTCCCTTCTGCGTGGTGTAGAGAAACTGTGTGAAACCTCATGTTGAAGCACCAAATTCACTATCCTTCATATAAATCATCAAAAAAATCTATTAGTTTATCTTCCATTTAAACCTTCCTATACCAAAAAAAAAGAAAAAAGAAAATGGGCCTACCTTAGTAGATTCCTTAGAGCAAAAAAAACCAAATCTGAAACTTCAAAAACCATCCGAAACCTTTATGAAAGACCAAACTAGCTACAATAAAACACTTCAAAGTACTTTAAAACAAATTATTTTGTAATTTTAAATGTAAAATTAATAAGCAATATTAATTATGAATTATAAAATGGAAATTATTTGATTTTATAGAGTTCAATTTTTCTTAAATTCAAATTATAAAAGAATCCACTAAAGGTGAGAATCAATTGTGAAGTTACAATGTTCCAAAAGATATTAAAGCTCCGTAAGTTTTTTATAATATTCCATGGGAACATCGACTATAAACAAATCGTTTTTCTATTTAAAAACCTATCTTAATAATATTATATATAAAATTAACGCTTTATAGTACTTTTCACACGCAAATACATATGCATATAATATGTGATGGTTTTTTATTTTCATATTAAAACGAAATTGTATATCTTATAACTTCCTCATAGTTTCAAAAGCTATACGTATATTAGCTTTTTGATCTCTATTTTTCTTCTTGTCAAAGTGGAGAATTAATTCGCTTTCATTAATCCGATATGCCTATCTTTAAAAAAGGCTAAACACTTATTATATAAATTTGAATGCATTCCATGTAGACATTGATAATATTTGTTGAATAAGATGGATGAATTTTATTTAGTTATTTATTTAGTTATTTATTTTTTATATATTATTTATTTTTATTTATTTATTTTTTATTTTTTCCAAAGGTGGTAAAACCTATCAAACTCAGGGTGGATGAAATTAAGGTGTTGAGAAGTCATATATATCAATATGGGTATAATTTTGAAAAATTTGTATAATTATCATATTTAATTTTAAAGAGAAAAATAAGCAAATGTGACTAATTTTTTTTTTTCAATATGGTTTTTAATTTAAGTCTTTAATCATTAACTATTTAGAAAATGTTGGAGTCGTTATTAAGAAAGTGTAATGGAAATATATATTACAACATAAATATATAATTTTGATTTTTTTTTAAAGATAAGTTTGTAAGGTTTATGGATATTTTGACATAAAAAAGACTAAATTTAATCTATATAAGGGTTCAAGCAGTTTTATATGCGAAAACAAATAATTTGTGGAAAAATCTTAAGAATAAAGATAAAATCTCAAAATAATAAAAACCTTGAACATATTGTAATAATTTATTCATACAAACAAAGTGCCTTTTATAGCTTTACAAAGATCCCTTTGTTGATGGAGTTAACATCCATAAATCATTAAAATTTTAACTGTTCACACTACTTTCATGAATCTCATAATTGCACATTATGATTATTTAGAGATGCATGTCCCCATGGAGAGGTGCATTCTTCTTGGAGAGGTGAAATACTCCTTTCAGTAGGGAAGCCCTCTTGTGTCGTATTAGCTCCTCTTGGTTTATGTGAAAAATATCCCAACTTTCTTCCTGGTTTAGAAATGCTTTTACACGGAGGAAAAAGGTTATAAGATCATCCATCAATTCTGTAGATAGAGTGGGAGTTGTAAGGAGATTGGCGTGATTGCTAGAGATTAAATATTTTCTATCGAGAGGATTTATTTTTTTCCTTTTCATATGGTAGTCAGTGCTAGAAAAATAATAAATCCAAGGAAAAAGTGCTTTACTAAACCAACCATGCTACTCTTGTGGACATAAATAACCAATAGAGAAAACAATCATGTGAAAATATGTAGCTTATAGATGAGATGAAAACATGAGACAAGATTAATAATAGAGGTGCATATTAGAGGCTTATATTAGCTATTTAGGGACCATATAAACATTATTAATGATGGCATAGCTGACACCTACAAATTGTTCAACATCCTTCTTCTCAAATGTTGAAAAATATTTCTCTTTATAAGTGCATAATACATCTTAGTAGAGGGACAATAATCACGTCCAATAGTTGCCACAAAGTGCAAAGTGAACCTATGTAGAAACTCAATGGTTGGTAATGCACAAATGTGTGTGAAAATTATTCCTCTTTATAAGTGCATAAAACTTCTTAGTAGAGGGAAATAATCATGTCCAATATTTGCCACAAAGGCCATAGTGAACCTATGTAGAAAGTCAATGGTTAATAATGCACAAATGTGTGTGTGTGTGAGAGATCAATATCACTTTGGACAAGTTGTACAACTCCATTCTTGATAAACTCCCTTACAATCTTCCAAAGCTACCATTGTGACATAATTAGGTTTAAAATTCCATATAACAATTCTTTATATCACATCGATTAATATATATAAATAAGTATATACTTATGTAAATAAGTATATATTTATCTAGAGTTACTGCGCACCATAATTTAAGCAAGTCTTTCCACCAACAAAAGTAGGATTCATATGTAATTAAGCATGCTTATCATGTGTTGATATGAATTTCTTAGAAAAAATATATATAGAAGTAAAAATTTGATAGTTGTTTCACTTAAAGCCTATTTTAACAATAAAGTTTTTAAATATAAAATACATATATGATAAAATAATAATTAATAATTATATATTAATTTATATAACTAAAGAAAAATGAAATGATGATTCACACTCATCAATATATATTAATGATTACATTATATAATGATTATTTTATAACTACTATTACATTATACTTTTTTTATGATATTATGATAATATATTTAATATAAGCTACATATTATACATCATCTTAAATTAGATGTATCTTATCCTATTAAGCTATTTAAGTGAGATAAGATTGTTATATGACTTAAAAATGAAGGTGATGCTTCTTTCATATAATTCATGAAGAGTTTGTTGGGAATACACTTCAAAAGGATAGAAAAACACGTGAAGGCTTCCATTGAGGACCAATTTAGACAATTCTATCCAATTTTCCCTTACTATAACTTGAGAGATGGTTGCAAGTTTAGGTATCTGAATAATGTAAATAATTGAATTTAGGCTTCTGTGATCCATATCAAGTTGAGAGAAGATTCTTTGGCGAAAATCACATTAGGATTCTTTTGTCGATGCGTTTCAAACCAACAAGTGTGGTTCATTGTCAAGACAAGTTGAATGAACAGATCTCGCTTTGCATATTAAATAGATAGAGCAGAAACTCCAACAGCTGAATCACTTGATCAGGTAACGGCTATATTGACAATGGCTATAATGACAATGGCTAAATTTGACCAGGAAATGGTAGGTTTGGACCAAGATTAGAGGTAAAACCTATATGTAATTAAAAAAGTTACTACAGTTAGTTATCTTCTTATTAAAATAAAAGCAAATGGACCATTTTATGAATTTATAATTAAAAATATATATTAGAATAAAATAAATTAATTATAAATAAATAAATTTATAAATGATATTAGATAGTTATCAAAGAATTATCTTATAAAGATATCAAATAAGTAATATATAGTTAGATATAAAAAGTTATTATACATAATAGGAGTTTAATATATAGTTATTATATAATTCTTTTATTAAAATATAAGTTAAAAAGAGAATATAAATATATAGTTATATAAATTAAATAGAATATTATATATATATATATATAATATATATTAATATAAATTATAAATTAATAAGTAATGTATTAAAAGATATAAAATAAATATAAAATATAAATAAATTTAATAGATAGTTATCAAAGATATTAAAGTAATAATAGTTAAATATAAAAGTAGATTAAAATATTAAATATAACCTATTAGAGTAATATATAGATAGTTAATTATGTTTTTATTAAAATATAAGTTAAAAGGAAAGATTTCATATATTTATTATATATTAAAATAAATAAAATAAAATTAATTCTAAATTAAAAGTTATTTATAAAAATATTAAATATATAATATTATAGTAATTTAAGGGTTAGAGAGAATATTTTAAAATTTTAAAATTAAATTAATAGTTAATTTAAGGGTTAAAATTAGTATATTATCATAGATTAATTTCTTTTATTATTAGCAAAAAACAAAAAGCATAAATTAAGC
Organism: Pinus taeda; assembly: GCA_000404065.3. Taxonomy (NCBI): domain Eukaryota; kingdom Viridiplantae; phylum Streptophyta; class Pinopsida; order Pinales; family Pinaceae; genus Pinus; species Pinus taeda. The sequence continues at coordinate 69,078 of APFE030758066.1, read as the reverse complement.
GTCACTCCAATACCTTCAACTATATCAACCACACCTCAAAGAAACAAGGTCACTAGAAACGGGAAACAAGAGGAAAAATACTAAAAAGACAACAAGATCAAGCTATACAAAGGGAGGGAGAGAAAGGGAAGAAACGACTAGGAGGAGAGGGCTGGGACCCAACAACTACTAATCTTCCAGCCATCTTCTCTATTGAGATTGTTCAACCTTTTTTCAATCTCAGGGGCTTCCCTAAATTTTTGGTGATGGAATTGTGACACTTTAGCAATAACACTAGCCTCCTCAATACATACATTGTGATTGGTTTTCTCAACATGCTCTGCTAAAGTAGAAGAATTGGTTCTATTATGCTTAAGGTCAGCTGCGTGCTCACTAATCCTTTGATTAATGGAGCGACCAGTCTCACCAATATAGGGGGTCCCACAAGAACAAGGAATAATATAAACCCTTTTCATGTCTTTAGGGTCAATAGGATCCTTCACTGATCTGAGGGACTTACGAATGGTATTAAGAGGTCTAAAGGTCGAGGGGACATTATGATTCTTAAGGATCCTGGCAATCCTATTCATGGTCCCTTGAAAAAAGGAAGATGGACACCAGGAATGCATTCCTTCGGTTCCCTTCTAGTTAACAAATTCTTAGCTGCTTTGAGGAAAGCCCTCTGTCCCATGTGTCTACTATAACCATTCTCAACAAAGACATTAAGGAGATGGGATTTCTCTTCCTCGAAGATCTTTTCATCAGAGATCCTTAAGGCACGAGTAGCAAGGGTGTTGAGAACCCCCAACTTTTGGGCCGGGAAATGATGGGAACTAGCATGAAGATACTGCTCCGTGTGAGGTTTCTTACGGAACACTTGGTGGGAGAGGGAACCATCACTATTCTTAGAGATAAGAATATCAAGGAAAGGGAGGCAACCATCGACTTCTTGCTCCTTAGTGAACTTAATGGCCAATGATTGACTATTGAGGTGATCGAAGAAGAGATCCAAGTCCTCTTGGCCGTGAGACCAGATGACATTAGTGTCATCTACACATCTTGTTGGAAATACTGAGAGGGGGGGGGGTGAATCAGTATTTCTTTTTCCCACTATTGTTTTACTAGTTAAAACATATATATTCAGAACACAAGATGAACAACAAGAATAAATGCTTTTATTAATATAAACTATGCAATAAAATAGATACAATATATAGATGTTTACAATCAGTTGCCAAGCTCCAACTTGGACTTTGGTGAGGCTCCAACCTCCAGAGCACCAACTTTATTTTGCCAAGACACCAATCTTGGACTTAGGAGAACAAAATCCCAAGGACTTCAATCCTTCCTATTTCTGAGGCATCAACCCCAAGGACTCCAATCCTACTTACTTCTGAGGCACCAGCCCAAGAACTCCAATCCTTCTCACTTCTGAGGCACCAACCCCAAGGACTTCAATCCAATCTTGTCAAGACACTTTTGGTAATAATATTATGCTCTCAAAGCTCTTCTCTACTGAGTTCTGTCTGTTTACAGCTTCACTGTAGTCTCTAAGCTACAACATCAATGACAACTAATCTTCTTATGGAGAAGTCTTTACAACTTTGCATACTGCCCACACAGAGTCTCCAATAGTATTTGTGCTCTCTGATAATGTCTTCACACAACTTTAGTCAGTCTACTGTTAGCTGCACTAAACTCTGTATAAAGAACAACCTTCTGTTCAAGCTTATGTTCTCATTGTCACAGTGAATGCTTCAGCATGACTGTTTCTCTGCTGGCTGTTTCTCCCCTTCGACTGCCTACTGTCCTGTTGGTCCTTCATCCCTCTTTCTGTTCTGCTGCACCCTCTTTGTTCCGTTGGACCCTCACACGACCTCTATTTCCTCCAGCGTATTTCAACAACATTCAACAGCTGCAGCAACCTTCACCAACGTTCACCAGCAAATTCATACAACACTTAACCACCTCTGCTGCATCTACTACCATACATTCTGGTTCTTCACAACACCAACCGCGCCAACAGTTCTCTATTTTTACTGTTTCATACGCTCTCATGCCTTTTTCCATTCGCTTCCACTTACTCGATGGCTCTTTGGCTTCCTCCTTGCTTGCTTGAGCTTCAGCTTCCTCAACACTCGCTCGACCTTCTGGCTTCTCTCCTCCATTCGCTTTATCTTCCTCATGTTTACGATGTGCTGAAAATAAAATTTTGTCGCGGAGAAATTGGTGTTTCAACAACGCCGAAATTGGTGTATCGACAACTTTTTTCCAAGTACCGGTGTTTCAGCGACGAAGAAATTGGTGTTTTAGCAACTCTTCTCCAACATTTGTAATATGTGCCTGCCAATAGTGTTAAAGCATATGTATATGGGTTTTCTCCTCTGATAATGTATTCTGCTCATACAATATAAACTCTACCTTTTTCACTTTGTTAGTGTATTTGCATATGAGTCTAAGTCTTCTGCCTCCGATAGCTCTGTTTGTGTTAAATGCATATACAGGTCTTTGCCGCCATATGCATGTTTATGCCGTGGATAGTGTTACAGCACTCTGTGTGCTCCACTTGGCTCCTCTTGGCTCCCCTTGTGTGCTCCTCTTGGCTCCTCTAACTCTATCTACTTCCTCTATGGCTCTGATGGTGGTGCTTCGTGCTCTGTTAGCTCCTCTCATCTCCATCTGCTCCTCTGGTGGCTCTGTATGCTCCTATTTGCTCTAATGGCTCTCTGCGTCCTCTGTTTGCTGTTAAATGCATCCATTGCTCCTCCGATGGCTCCTGATGACTCTGATATGCCTCCTTGCTATATGGTTCCTCCTGTAGCTCCTCTTAGTCCAATGTGGCTCCTCTGGATTGGCAGTGTCTTTCAAAGACCTCCTTGCATATATGAATGCCTCTCTTGCTCTGATATCCTATAATATGCTTTGATATGCCTCCTTAGGTAACTCCTCTTTGCTTATGGCTTGGCTATTCTGATGGCCTTGCTCCTGTCTCTTCATGAATCTGCTCTGCATCCCCTTGGCTTCATGTCATCCTCTAGTATCCAGAATATTGCCATATTGACATCAATGACAACCTAGGTCAACACATCTTTTCCAAAGCCTAGGCAAGAGGCAGGCTGAGCTTAGAGCCTTGGATTCAAAATCCTCCATAAAAAGATTTGCAACAACAGGGGATAGGGGAGAGCCCATGGAAACTCCACAGATTTGCTCAAAGAACTCACCTTCAAAACTAAAAAAGGTCGAAGTGAGGCAGATCTCCACTAACCGAGTGGTATCAGGATCAGTTAGCTGGTTGATCAATTCCATGGCTTCATTTATAGGGATGCACGTGTATAGGGAAACAACATCAAAACTGGCAAGAATGTCTCCAGAGTCCAGCTTGATGTTCTTGAGTTCCTCAATAAAGGAACCCGAGTCTTTAATGAAGGACCTTGTATGACCAACTAAGGGTTTAACCTTCAAGGCAAGGAACTTAGAAAGAAGATAGGTAGGACCTCCAATGGTATTGACAATGGGCCTAAGAGGGGCTCCTTCCTTATGAATTTTAGGGAGCCCATAGATCCTAGGTGTGATGGGATTTCTCTCAATGAGTTTATGGTAAAGGTGACTCATCGAGTTACTGGATTTAATGACAAGGGCCACATTCCTGGAGATCTTTTTTAGTGGGTTTTTGGAAAGCTTCTTATAGCTTCCACTATTATGAAGATGCTCCAACATTTTATTGCGATAGTCTTCCTTGTTAAGGATGACAACAACTCCACCTTTGTCAGCTCTTAGAACAATAATTTTGTTCTGATTTAAGGATCTTAGGGCTTCAAATTCATCCCTGCTAAGGTTGCTCTTAGGAGGCTTAGCTTTCCTAAGGACAACAACACAATCCTACCTAATAGTGTTTTTAATACTATTAGGTAAACCACAAATCCCAAATTCTATGTCACAAATAATGTCCTCCATCGGGATCTTCTTAGGGGCCAATGAAAAGTTTAAACCTCTACCTAAAACATAAAAAACAGAAGGGGAAAAGGAGAAACTAGCTAAAAACGATCTCCAGGAATGTGGTCCTTGCCATTAAATCTAGTAACTCAGTGAGTCACCTTCACCATAAACTCATTGAGAGCAATCCCATCATGCCTAGGATCTATGGGCTCCCTAAAATTCATAAGGAAGGAGCCCCCCCTTAGGCCCATTGTCAATACCATTGGAGGTCCTACCTATCTTCTTGCTAAGTTCCTTGCCTTGAAGCTTAAACCCTTAGTTGGTCATACAGGGTCCTTCGTTAAAGACTTGACTTCCTTTATTGAGGAACTCAAGAACATCAAGCTGGACTCTAGAGACATTCTTGCCAGTTTTGATGTTGTTTCCCTATACACTTGCATCCCTATAAATGAAGCCATGGAATTGATCAACCAGCTAATTGATCCTGATACCACTCGGTTAGTGGAGATCTGCCTCACTTCGACCTTTTTTAATTTTGAAGGTGAGTTCTTTGAGAAAACCTGTGGAGTTGCCATGGGCTCACCCCTATCCCTTGTTGTTGCAAATCTTTTTATGGAGGATTTTGAATCCAAGGCTCTAAGCTCAGCCCGCCTCTTGCCTAGGCTTTGGAAAAGATATGTTGATGACACTAATGTCATCTGGTCTCACGACCAAGAGGAGTTGGATCTCTTCTTCGATCACCTCAATAGTCAATCATCGACCATTAATTTCACTAAGGAGCAAGAAGTCGATGGTTGCCTCCCTTTCCTTGATATTCTTATCTCTAAGAATAGTGATGGTTCCCTCTCCAACCGAGTGTTCCGTAAGAAAACTCACACGGAGCAATATCTTCATGCTAGTTCCCATCATTTCTCGACCCAGAAGTTGGGGGTTCTCAACACCCTTGCTACTCGTGCCTTAAGGATCTCTGATGAAAAGAGCTTCGAGGAAGAGAAATCCCATCTCATAAATGTCTTTGTTGAGAACAGTTATAGTAGACACATGGGATAGAGGGCTTTCCTCAAAGCAACTAAGAATTTGTTAACTAGAAGGGAATCGAAGGAACGCATTCCTGGTGTCCTTCTTCCTTTTGTTCAGGGGACCACGGATAGGATTGCTAGGATCCTTAAGAAGCATAACGTCCCCTCGACCTTTAGACCTCTTAACACCATTCATAAGTCCCTCAGATTAGTGAAGGATCCTATTGACCCTAAAGACATGAAAGGGGTTTATATTATTCCTTGTTCTTGTGGGACCCCCTATATTGGTGAGACTGGTCGCTCCATTAATCAAAGGATTAGTGAGCACGCAACTGACCTTAAGCATAATAGAAGCAAGTCTTCTGCTTTAGCAGAGCATGTTGAGAAAACCAATCATCATGTCTGTATTGAGGAGGCTAGTGTTATTGCTAAAGTGTCACAATTCCATCACCGGAAATTTAGGAAAGCCCCTAAGATTGAAAAAAGGCCGAACAATAGAGAAGATCGCTGGAAGATCAGTAGTTGCTGGGTCCCAGCCCTCTCCTCCTAGTCGTTTCTTTCCTTTCTCTCCCTCCCTTTGTATAGCTTGATCTTGTTGTCTTTTTAGTATTTTTCCTCTTGTTTCCCGTTCTGGTGACCTTGTTTCTTTGAGGTGTGGTTGATATAGTTGAAGGTATTCTAGTGACGCTTAATTTATGCTTTTTGTTTTTTGCTAATAATAGAAGAAATTAATCTTGAAATTAATCTATGATTATATACTAATTATAACCCTGAAATTAACTATTAATTTAATTTTGAAAATTTTAAAA